>CM042891.1:15650289-15676289 GCA_023653495.1 Melastoma candidum
GGAGGACGATGCACACCTCGACTGGGGCAACTCCCTTCGAGTTTTTCTACGACACCCAAGGAGTCATTCCAAAAGAAGTCAAGCTACAGACTCCCAGAATCTCGTCCCAAGAATGGTCCTTAGCAATAGACTTGAAGCATCCCTAAAATAGAGAAAAATTTAAGTTGGTCACTGATTCCATTTAACAATAGAACCATTAACTTTGGAAGTAATGTCATGCATATTATTTCACCTGATATTGCAATTTTTAATAAAATGACCTAGCTTTCTACAATAGTAGAAAACCTAGGTAACTTTTGGATAATATAATGAGAATCGTCATTCCTAACATGAGGTGGAATGTGTTTCCATGATGTGAATGTTTCTCATTTCCAGATTTGTGCATCTCATGCATGTATAATCCAATTTTATTTTGCACATAATTGAGTTGTTGTTGCAGTTCCTCAACCTTTGACTTAGTTGAGAAAGTTGCTTTACTGCTTCCATAGCCATTACTGATAAGTCTTTCACAAGATACGTGTTCTCTGCACTCAAGAGCTTATCCTCATTCATGAAAGTTTTATTGTTTGCGGTCAGTGACTCAAGTTTATCATACAATTCGAGGAAAAATTTCTCAATACCATCGGTGGATACACCAGAGGGAGAGAAAGCATGTGTCTTCTCAGTTTCAGCATCAGTTTGCACCATAAAGCAGAGATTTGTTGTTATGTATCCTGATCTGATTCCTCGTCACTATTAATCCACGAAGCTAACATGGCGTTTTTCTTATATTTTGAACTTTGCCCTTTTCATTTAAGAATGGGCAATCTGGTTGCACATGACCAGGTTTATTGCATTCAAAGCATACACCAACTTTATTTTGGTGTGGTTTTGTATTTTTCTTTTTAGCATCTCGCTTTTCCTTGAAACCATTTTTGCGACGATATTTTTTAAATTTCCTAGCCATTATGGAGATTTCATCTTTTGAATCAGATGAAGATTCATCCTCATATTCATCTGAGGTTTCAACACTCCATTTAAATGCAATAACATTCGACTTCTTTTCTTCAGCAAACTCATTCTCATTATCGTAAGCGACAAGAAACCAAGCAGCTATTGAAAACTTAAGCTCGTCAAGTTTTTAACTTCTTCAGTCGTCGTCTTCTTGGATTCCTAAGATTTAAGGCAATGAACGAAGTATTTTTTTTTACCAGCTCGGAATTAGAAAGGGTTTTACCAAGAGATTCCATGGCATTAGTGATATCGATGAGTCTATCAAATATTTGATTTATTGACTCATCCTTTTTCATCTTGAATGCTTCGGATTAAATTACTAATGCATTCACATTGGATTCCTTGACTAGTTCTGTTCTATCACAGATTAAAGTAAGTCTATCCCACATTTCTTTTGCAGTCTTACAAGTAGATACGCGATTAAATTCATTTCCAGCAAGAGCGCACACTAAGTAGTGCCTTGCTTTAGTTTTGAGCGAGGTAATTCTCTTTCTTCAAATTCATGCCGACAATCTCTGGGATCAAATGGAGGAACTATGAGATCTCATTCCATTATAATCTGCCAACAATCGGCTTCTTTTGCTCCTTTGAACAACATCATTCACATTTTCCAATATGAGAAGTGTTGCCCTGCAAAGAGTGGGGGACGTTCAGTCGAATGACATTAGTTAAGAACATCGATAATTTGCTCAGTTTGGATATCTGATACCTTAGCACCACCTTACTGTGCCAGATGTAGATTTTTGAGCAACACACTGTTTTTACCGCTAGGTCCAGCAATAGATTTATGTAGCAATAATTGCATAGAAAGCGTTCCATCAAATCTGCTCTAATACTAATTTTGGATCGTTTATGTACACTAAGAGGGGGGAATTAGTGTTTATCACTTTTTCGCCCTTTCTAAGTGTATGCGGAAGCGTACTGTGTCACAGCAAAGCGTTGCAGGGCAACACTTCTCATATTGGAAAATGTGAATGATGTTGTTCAAAGGAGCAAAAGAAGCCGATTGTTGGCAGATTATAATGGAATGAGATCTCATAGTTCCTCCATTTGATCCCAGAGATTGTCGGCATGAATTTGAAGAAAGAGAATTACCTCGCTCAAAACTAAAGCAAGGCACTACTTAGTGTGCGCTCTTGCTGGAAATGAATTTAATCGCGTATCTACTTGTAAGACTGCAAAAGAAATGTGGGATAGACTTACTTTAATCTGTGATAGAACAGAACTAGTCAAGGAATCCAATGTGAATGCATTAGTAATTTAATCCGAAGCATTCAAGATGAAAAAGGATGAGTCAATAAATCAAATATTTGATAGACTCATCGATATCACTAATGCCATGGAATCTCTTGGTAAAACCCTTTCTAATTCCGAGCTGGTAAAAAAAAATACTTCGTTCATTGCCTTAAATCTTAGGAATCCAAGAAGACGACGACTGAAGAAGTTAAAAACTTGACGAGCTTAAGTTTTCAATAGCTGCTTGGTTTCTTGTCGCTTACGATAATGAGAATGAGTTTGCTGAAGAAAAGAAGTCGAATGTTATTGCATTTAAATGGAGTGTTGAAACCTCAGATGAATATGAGGATGAATCTTCATCTGATTCAAAAGATGAAATCTCCATAATGGCTAGGAAATTTAAAAAATATCGTCGCAAAAATGGTTTCAAGGAAAAGCGAGATGCTAAAAAGAAAAATACAAAACCACACCAAAATAAAGTTGGTGTATGCTTTGAATGCAATAAACCTGGTCATGTGCAACCAGATTGCCCATTCTTAAATGAAAAGGGCAAAGTTCAAAATATAAGAAAAACGCCATGTTAGCTTCGTGGATTAATAGTGACGAGGAATCAGATCAGGATACATAACAACAAATCTCTGCTTTATGGTGCAAACTGATGCTGAAACTGAGAAGACACATGCTTTCTCTCCCTCTGGTGTATCCACCGATGGTATTGAGAAATTTTTCCTCGAATTGTATGATAAACTTGAGTCACTGACCGCAAACAATAAAACTTTCATGAATGAGGATAAGCTCTTGAGTGCAGAGAACACGTATCTTGTGAAAGACTTATCAGTAATGGCTATGGAAGCAGTAAAGCAACTTTCTCAACTAAGTCAAAGGTTGAGGAACTGCAACAACAACTCAATTATGTGCAAAATAAAATTGGATTATACATGCATGAGATGCACAAATCTGGAAATGAGAAACATTCACATCATGGAAACACATTCCACCTCATGTTAGGAATGACGATTCTCATTATATTATCCAAAAGTTACCTAGGTTTTCTACTATTGTAGAAAGCTAGGTCATTTTATTAAAAATTGCAATATCAGGTGAAATAATATGCATGACATTACTTCCAAAGTTAATGGTTCTATTGTTAAATGGAATCAGTGACCAACTTAAATTTTTCTCTATTTTAGGGATGCTTCAAGTCTATTGCTAAGGACCATTCTTGGGACGAGATTCTGGGAGTCTGTAGCTTGACTTCTTTTGGAATGACTCCTTGGGTGTCGTAGAAAAACTCGAAGGGAGTTGCCCCAGTCGAGGTGTGCATCGTCCTCCAGTAAGCAAGTAACGCAAAAGGGAGTTTCTCGCGCGAGTTGCGATACATAATTAATGTTTTTTGAGGGATCTTCTTCAGGTTCTTGTTTGGGGCGTCATTTACACTGTCATTTGTGGACGGTACGGTGAAGAATTGGAATGTTTGATTCGAAATTTCATGCAAAGGGAGTTCATCTGTTTGCTGTTGAAGTTGGTACCGTTGTCGGTGACCAGCGGTTTTGGAAACGATATCCATTGGCGACTTGGAGGAAACGATGTCCGTTGGATGCCTTGGGATTGATCGGTCCAATTACATCTATGCCCCACATTGAGAGCGACCACGGTTCGAAGAATGGGTAAAGTCTTGTTGGGAGCACACGCACCTTGTCGTTATAGATCTGACACTTGTGACAGTCCTTGACGTATTTGAACCTTGTTGATATAGATTTGATACTTGTTGACCAATAGTAGCCTGGACGAATTATCTTCTAGGCAAGCACATACCCATTCATGTGTGGTCCGCAAACGCCTTCATGTACCTCGAAGATGATGGCTTGGGCTTCTTGTTCAGTGTTCATTGCATGAGGGGTGTCGTAAAGGACTTCTTGTAGAGGACATTACCATATAGGAAGTATCCTCTTGTGATCCTTCAGGCGAACTTGCATTCTTTCCCTGTGCAGCCTTGGGGAAAAGTTCCTGACTCCAGGTAGGCCTTGATGTCCGTGAACCATAGTGAGGAGCCTTCAGCCTGGCATGGCTCACCGTGCATGTAACTCGATATTCGACAATGTTGATTCGAAGAGGTTCAATGTCCATCGCCCCGACCAATGAATCATCGACGCAGGGACCGCGAGTGCGTCTGCAAAACGATTGTCTACCCGTGGAAGAGAGTTAAATTCAATGTCCGCAAATTGGTGGACCAATGGCTGGAGGCAGTCCTGGTATGGTATGAGCTTTGGATCCTGTGTGCGCTACGCTCCATTCGTCTGAGAGATTATGAGTGCTGAATCTCCGTAGACGTCGATGAATTGGACTCTCAAGTTGAGTGCGCGTAATAAGCCGAGGATACATGCTTCGTACTCAGCGATGTTGTTTGTGCAAGGGAATGTGACATTGGTCGCCCTTGGGTGGTGCTGTTCGTCTAGCGATATCACCAGATCTCTGATGCCTGATCCTGAGAAGTTGACGGCACCATTGAAGTACATTGTCCACCTTGGTTCTGGTTCCATGAGTAAGATGTTATCATCAGGTAATTTGATCTCTTGAAGTAAATCATTCACTCCTGGGTACTCAGCAATGTGATCTCCAATTGTTTTGCCTTTGCTTGTTTTCGTTGAGTGAAATGTGATGTTGAATTCGGCTAACTGCAACTGCCACTTGGAGACTCTTCCCATCAGTGTTAGTTTGTTGAAGAGATACTTTAGCAGGTCATTCTTGGACACCAACAGGATCTCGTAGGGGAGAGTATACTGTCGGAGTCGGTGTAGGACCCAAATGAGCGTGCAATAGGTGCGTTCCAGAGTGGTTTACTGTGACTCACAATCAGTGAACTTCTTGCTCAGGTAGTAGACAACATGTTCCTTAGCGCCTGGTAGTTGTTGAGTGAGCATGGCTCCAAATGATTGCTCTCTAATGTGAGATATAGCGTGAGAGGATGCGATCTTACAATCATCGTCTCATTCAAATCTTACATCCTTCCTCAATTTCTTGAATATAGGTTTGCACGTGTCAGCGAGGTTGGAGATGAACCTTCCAATGTTGACACGGTCCATGACACAGATTGCCTTTATTTTGTCTGGATCAATTTCGATGCCTTTGCTGCTGACTACAGATCCGAGGAACTTGCCTCAAGTTGCCCAAACACGCACTTGGCACGATTGAAGCGTAACTTATATTTGTGGAGTCGTTCTAATAATTTACGAAGGACGTTTGTATGGTCCTGCTCCGCCTTGGACTTGGCGATCATGTCGACATAGGCTTCAATTTGACGGTGCATCATGTTATGGAATAGGACAACTATCGCTCGTTAATACGTTGCCCCATCATATTTGAGTCTGAAGGGCATCACCCGACTACAGAATGTTCCCCAGGGGATTGTGAATGCAAATTTGATTATAGCCGGAGAATCCATCCATGAAAGCTGACAGTGTTGTCCACCAATAAGTCAATGTTCGGTAGTGGGAAGTCAATTTTGGGACTTGCGTTGTTGAAGTCACGATAATCGATGCAAACTCGCACTTTCCCGTTCTTCTTGATAACGGGAACGATATTGGCAACCTATTGTGGGTAACTGGCTACCACAATCAAGTTAAGTTTGAGGACTTTGTCGACTTCTTCAATGATAACAAGGGCAAGCTCGGGTTTGTACCGGCGTTACTTCTGCTTTGTAAGAGTAATCATCGGATCAGTAGGGATGTTGTGCTCCATTATTACTGAATCTAAACCTCGCATGTCTGTGTACAGGCGAAGATATTTGGGAAGTCATTGAGTAGGTTGATGATGTCCTTGGCTTCTTTCGTTGGTAATTCTGCACCGATAAATAAATCATTGGGTTCATCTTTTGTCCCGATGTTGGTCGACACCAGCTCTTGCAACGTGATCTCTTTCGGTTTATTGTGTCATTGGAGACCTTTCTCTTTTCGTCTAGCTCTGGTATATTTTCGAAGGTGACCGAAGCAGTCGTTGGATTATGCTCCGTAATTACTTCTCGTTAAAACGTGTTCTCAAGCTCGAAGGCGGGATTATCAACGTCTGTTACTTGCTCTGCGGAGTTTTTTGGTGTTTCCAAAGCGTCGTTCCTGTTTAGTGTATCGGAGTTCCTGTTTAGAAGAAACAAATCAGGTGCAAAGATTTACGAGGAGGATAGTGCTTCGCAATAAATTTAAAGAAAAATCATGATCATGCATATAAGACAAAAGGGGAGCACCGTGGGATCAGTCCTCAATGGGGCCCTCTTCGTTTCCTCGGATTCGCCATTTGTCATCAACGGTCTAATCCCACAGGCACTCTGATAGTACCATAGTTATCGGCATGGAATGTGCCGTTCTGTTGGGCTGGCTTCGCCCTCGGCCTCGGCCTCGGTTAGCACGATCACATTGACGTGCTTTGTGGTTGTTTACTTGCATTCGTACATATGGATCTCCTCATCCTGGTCGATTAATGGTGAGAAGCAATTGTCTCCAATGTAGTTGACATGTCCCGGTAGAAGATTGCTTTTGACGTTCAAGGTCGTGACAGGTGCGAAGAATGTGATGACGTCGTCATCCAATAGGTTTTGGAATCGTAGGGCAATCCAGTCCTTGCTGTCATGGCTCATTGCCCCCGAATGGTACTAGAAGACCGCCTTGGGTTTATAGTCGAACGATGAGGGGTTCGTCGCTTTGGCTTCCACAAGTTTGATGAAGCCCATGTCCCTTAACTGGGTGAACATGACATCCAACAGGTCGGGGGTGGGCATCAAGTCCTCAAATCTTCGTCGATGTCGTTCTTCTTCAGCAGGCCTTGGCTGTTGATGCATTACTACTAGTGCAAATGCTCTGGGTCGAGCAACAACGGGTGTCGCGAGCCTTGCAGTGCTGCGATGTACAATCTTTGCGCATTTGAAGTTGGTGATGGTGCTGCCCTCATGGATTGCCTACTGTGTTCGTCAATTGCAATGAGCTCCTTGGGCTTTGGCCGCATAGTTGGCTTTGGCGTCGCGGTCGGGATGAGACCATCACGACTTGCTTCATCAAGATGATCGACAGTGATGACAACTTGGGAAAATGTTAGTGGTGCCCAACCACCAATAATGAATGACCCATATTCGCGTGGTAGCAATTGTAGGAATTCATTGACGAGATCTTGCTCTTACAGGTAGGGTTGATCCATGAAGCCACCTGACAGAAGTGGTGGGTGATGGTCTTGATTGATTCTCCCCAAAATCTCCGTAGCTTGCGGAGATCCGAAAGTATCGGTGCCATTTCGACATTAAAACTATAATTGTTGAGGAAGTCAAGTGCCCGCTCCTTAAAAGTTGTGTACTCCCCCACATCCTTGGAGTAATTCCTCTAGAGTTTTGATTCAACTGGGTTCTCTTAAAACACTGCGATGCGGAACTTGTCATCCGTGAGATAGACTAAAATCTTATAGCAAGTGTTTAAGATGTAGTTCGGGGTAGCTCGTGCCCTTAAACTTCTCAAACTCTAGAAGCTTAAACTTTAGCGACATTTAGAAATGGGGGACTTGGAAGACATTGTACTACCATGTGCGCGCGTGGTACTCCTGAAGGGCGTTGATGCGCTCCTCGAGCTTTACGAGATGCTTCGCCTCGGCTTCCGGCATTGATGAAATCTTCGCCTCGACTCTTGTCTCGAAGACACTAGCTTGTCCCCTTTCTCCCGACAACTCGTCCACAATGGTCGCATTGCGGGTTCTAGGACTGAGTGCGGTTGTCTCTTCATGTGGGGCCGAAGGAGTTACACTTGGTTGTGGCACCCCGAAGTCTGGAGTCGGGACGCCGACAGGGAAGTAAGTAGTTGGTTTGAACATGGGGGGTTGGCCCGAACGATGTTGGACTGTAGAGGGTTGGCCTGGGAGTTGGCGGTTGTGGATAGTAGGGCGACATATATGATTGCGCCATAGTTGTGGGAGGAGGTGGCACGTGCATGTACGAGATGTACAGGGAGGCTATGCTGGTGGAGATAAATGCCTGATGACATGCTTACGGACGAAAGCAATTATTGAGATAAAAAGGGACAGGGAAGGGCGGTGACAGTGGGCTTATACACTTGGTCCCGCAGCCCGTTACAGGGGGGTTTTTACAGAAGGTTGAAACATTGATTTTTACTTAACAAATTCATATCTTTTTGTACTCTCCTCGAAAAATTGTAAACTTTTACCAGAAGCTTGAAACCTTGATTTTACTTAGCATGGCAAGTTTTTGGGAAAAAATAACGTGTGGTATGCTTCCAGTAAAGTGACGAAGGTGGGCTATTCAAACTGGACAAGTTCCAGTCGAACCCCTTACAGGGGTGAATTTGACACCCGTTGACCTTCGGCTAAAGTTGCACAAACTAAGAAATGTTTAGCATTAAAGTTATAAAAGATTTAATATTCTAACTCTAAATTCCAATTTCAATCGATTTAGAATTTATGCGAGCAAGTTGTGCCTTCTGGTGCACAGACTACTCATCTAGCCGCTGGGAGGCAATCGGCAGGGGAAGACCCTGTCTTCCCCTGAATTTTTAAACTGACCAAATGTATCTTAATGTAAAAACTCATAGATGAAAAGTTGTATGAAACTAAAATACGGTTCTAGGGATATAAAATTCATAAAATTCCAATGCATAGTATGAAAGATATGCATTTTTCTTTGCAGCAGTACATGTTCGCTGCAATGGTGTAGTGGCGTTTTTGGGTTCAATGCACTCCACTAATGATTTGACCAGATTATGTTGTTCGAAAGAAAATTTTCAAAACATGAAAGACGTAGAAAAATAAAAGAGGTATCTAATCCGATAAGTTTCCGGTCTAACGGAGCTTTGGTGTTAAAGTTATGTCCGGAAACCCGAGTCAGCCTTCTTGCTCGTGCGGTCCAAATTTCAATGGACAAATTTCAATGATCAACCACTACAAGGCAATACCTTTTTCCTACAACACATTGAACTCTGGTTAGTCCAAAAAGATTCATGTGCAGAAGGTTCCAAGGTTTAGTTCTAGAAACTTCATTCTTAGGCTTGAATGAATTTTTGGTTGCTTACAAAAGCCTCACAAACGCTTTCCTGCTCAAATTTGATGGTAGGAAGTCCTTTCACCAAAGTCATTTAAGCAAGCATGGATAGCAATAGAAAGTTGATATGACATAACTTTCTATGCGAAAGATTACTCTCATCCTTGACAGACAGAAGGCAGTTTTTTGTATTACAGAAACTGTTAGGTGATAAAGAATAAATATTCCTTCTGTGTTTGCCAATAAAGAGAATTTATTGTCTAGCATACAAGAACAAGAATCTCTATCAAAGGTGATAATATACCCTTTACAACATAGCTAGCTCATGCTCAGCAGGTTATGTTTCAGTTCTGTCATCAGCAGAATGTCTTTAATAACCATAGTTTTTGGGGTACCAACAATTCCAGTTCCAATTACAGAACCTTTGTTGTTATCTCTCAAGCTTACAGAACCTCCGTTCTGCATTATGAGGTTGCAAAATTTTGAGGGATGACCAGTCATGTGCTTAGAACAACCACTTCCAAGATACCACTCATTTTCATTAGCTTATGTCCTTAGATAGAGCGATTCTTTTATTGTGTGATTTAATTCTGCGCGAGTTATAGAACAAACAAGTGCTTGTTCTTTCTCGTCGTCAGACTGATCACTTTCTTCCCAGGCTAGCATAGCTCTCTTACCCTTATTGGGAGCAGAAAGTTGTTCCTTCTCTCTCGAAGAGGACAATCGATCTTTATATGACCTTTCTTATTGCATTCAAAGCACCTTAGTTCTGGTTGCTTAGAATGTCTTTGCCTTTCGCCTTTGTTATTGTTGAACTGGCAATTGGACGCGAACTTGACAAGTCACTTTGCAATCAGCGCAAGTTCATCATCCGTTTCAGCTTCAGCTTCTGTATCATCATGAGAAATTTCTTCTCTTGTAGCTTTAAAAGCTATAGAGACCGGTTTGATTTTAGAGTGAGATGATTTCTCAATCTCTTAAGATATCAAGGAACTCATAAGTTGTTTCAAAGGGAGAGTAGTGAGATCCCTTGCTTCCTCTATAGTCGCTTTCTTGGCTTCCAAAAATCTGGGCAAGGTGCACAGAACGTTTCTCACTATTTCTCCATTTGTGAATGACTTTCTTATAAGTTCCAAGGCATTTACTAGAAGGACATCTCATACATCTATTAGGTAGTCTTATCACTTACATTAGAGAAATTCTCAAATTAATGAAACAAAATATTCATCTTTGTTTCACGGATTTCAATCGTCCCAACACACATGGTGACAAGTTTCTCCATGGTTTCTTGTGTAGTATTGCACATAGAAACTTTTGCGAACTAACTCGGCGACATCGCATTAAATAGGAGATACTTTGCCATTGAGTTGAGTCTAGTAAGTCTCTGAAATTCTTTAGTAGGACGTCCTTGTGAGTCCAGTCGGTTTTCGATTGGAGTAGAGGATAAGCCATTTTCAACAATGCTTCACATATCCTCATCAATCGCTTCCATGTAAGATCTCATTAGGGTTCTCTAGTAAGAGAAGTTTTGGCCATCAAATTGGGGAGGATTACCTAGTTGTGGTCGTCCACCAATGTCAGCCATCGTTAAGTTCTGGCAGAGCATAGAGCTTCTGCAGAATTTATGTAGAAACTCGAAGAAATGAAAGCTTCTTTCGAGAGAAGACCGTTCCTCAACTAGCTATTAGGCTTACATTGAGTTAGGCTCTAATACAAATTGTTGGTGTAAGAATGGCATTAAGAGTGGCGAATTAGTGTAATGGCCTTTTTAGGCTTTTTACAACTAAAAAGAACCCAGCAACGGATGGTTAGGTTTCTGCAAGTTACGAAACCCTTGTACACAGCAAATCCCAAAGTAACTAGCTTGATGAGAGAACGACCAACCAAAGTTTGATCTAGAATGTGATTATGCAGTCCCGAGAAGGTTTCTCAAGTAGCAGAAGGTTGATGGAGAAGATTAACGCTTCTGGTATCAAGGTTCTGCAGATCCGACAACCTTAAGCGTGATCAGTAAGGTCTACTCCAAGATCTGCAAGATACTTATAGTAGATGAAGATTGTCATAGAACTTTGTAGGTTTATGCACTACCAAGAGATGATCCATGAGAACTAGATCGAAGGAAACAACTCCAGAACCTGATTGGTTTCTCTAGCGTAAGATGTTTGATGCAGGACCTTTAGAGTCTCTATTCATACGTTCGCGTTATGTCTGTTAATTTACTTTTCTGTTTAGGTTTTCTCTAAATGCTTAGGGATATAACCGTTTGCGCTGAAAGTAAATAAGACACAAAAGTTTATGGTGGTTCGGCAATTGCCCACTCCATTCTCCACCCTTACAGGATGGAATTCACTACTGAACACTTATATCGATACTAGACTAATATAAGAAATAAAACACTCCTGCAGAGGGTATTGTGGATAACCCTTCAGCTTTTCCACAAAAGATAGAAACCCTATGGGTTGTGATCAATAACCCTTTAGATCGTGCACATAAATCTAAGACTAACTCGAGAAACTCTCTAGTTGAGGTTCTGCACTGAAGACAGTGTCTAACTCCACAATCCCAGTGGTTGGGGTTTTGTAAAACGTGTCAGCTCCACACAAGCACGTAGCGGCCCTACACAGGCATACATCCCCTCTGTCCAAGGATGTATTTTCCCTCCGGTGGTTCCACGACCTGCTTGGCTCCTCACCAAGGCTTCTCCGATGCTTGGCTCATCACCAAGACTTCTAGAAGAAGACAGCACCTGTGGCTTCTCCAAAGCCTGCAGCAGGTACTTCCCTTCTGTAGAAACACAAATGTCAGTGCTTCACCGTGAATCTCCTAGACGTGGCCCTTCATTTCGCACTGCCCTGGCAATTATACTTCTCGACTTCTCCCTAAGCTTGATACACGTGCGCCACGCCACAATGCAGCCAGATCCTTCATGACCTCTCTCATGCCCGGCGCAGCTTACACCCTAGACACATGGTTTCTTCACACACGAGCAAACAATTACAAAACAACCGACATCAGCACCTCACCAGATTCCTCTCGACGCATCCCTTCTTCTGCTCAGTGCCTTAGCACGTAAACACCCAACTTCTCCTTAAGCCTGATAAACATCCGCCACGTCACATTCGCGACCTCACTCACGCCCGGTCTAGCTTGTACCTTGGGTACCAGCCTTCTGCAACCGAATGGTCAACAATACACTCTTTCTACATGTAAGTCCTCCACTTCTTTATGTCTAACAAATGATCCTTTCTTATACAAAATAGAAATACAGATTTACAGAAGGTACAGTAGCTCACAGAAGGCTCTGCGAAATAAGGAAAGAAAATGTCAGCCAAATAAAACATTTCTTTATTGTAAGAGATGATCCGTATCACTTAAGGATCAATCATGCCATCTGGTCATGACTGTGTTCACGATCCTAAGACATAGGGCTTGTAGAAGATTCAGACGGATAAGATCCATCAAGCTTCTGTAAATGGAAATCAGATAATCTTGGTTTTCATAATTGGTTGGCAGACTTTCTGGATACAGACACGAGTGGGGTGCACCCATATTTAGTTGGGTTGTCCTTTGCCATGATTCATAAAGAATCTTGATGTATATAGATGTAAGAGGAAGGATGAATTGACCATTTGATAGTTCCAGATCAATCAGCAGAACCTTGCATGAGTGCTTTCCATACATAAGTGATTTCTTCCCTTAAAGAGAGTAGATCAACTCATATAGAAAAAAATCGTAAACAAAATTATTTAAAAACATTTTAATTAACATAATATACTATATGAATATATTTAAATAATCAGATGATTAATTAAATAATTCGTGGTAATGATTAGGTGACAAAAGGTACGAAACAGACTCTCCCTATAGGTTAAACTTCTGCAAAGTAGTAGAAGGTTACGTTCTACACAACAGAAGCTTTCTGTATAACATTATCAAAACCATATTAACATAATTGTAGAAGATCCCCACGATATTCACTAAGGATCGACATTGTGGGAATGCGGTATTGGGAAAAATGCATGATTTAATATGCATGATTTCACCCGTACAATTAAAAGATACGTCGCCGGTACCAAAATCATTCGGCTAAATGGTTATAAGAAGTTCGGCCGAGGCTTCGTGCGTTGTTCACATTTAACAATTTCCGCTACTTGACGTTGAAATCTTTAACCCCGTACCTCCGGGATTGTGTGTGATCAGTGAGTTGATTTGTTTGTTTTTTGGATGATTTGATTAAAATGCAACATTCAACTAAATTTAATTCGAAATTAATCACCTAAAATAAATATGTTTAAGAAAATTAATTCTTAATTCAAAACTAATTACCTAATTATGTTTAGAAACAATAAGAAAGTGCTTTTAATTCGGTGTTACTACCATGTTTAGCGACCGTGCATTAAAATAAGCCTAGGTGCATGCTATTAAAGCTCAATTAGCGACAAAAGTTCATGATTGACTAGGATCAATCAACTTTTGCATAAGAATTAGGCGGCCGCAACAATTTCGAAAATGAGGTTTACAAACTCCGTTACATATCAAAATCAATAAATATAAAATGGCGAATAGATTTTGAGGTGCGATGACATTTGATTTCGTACTTGGATTACCCTGAACCCAACGACAGAAGGACTCGATCATGATTGTTGTGGCTCACTTTGATGCTTGTAGGAAGACGGATAAGGCTTCTCATGTGGCATACCTTTATTTTCGAGAGGTCGTTTGTTTGCATGGGGTCCCAATGTTGATCGTGTCTGATCGAGATGCCATGTTTTTAAGCTACTTTTGGAAGATGCTTTGGCACAAACTCGGGACAAAGTTAATGTTCAGTACCACTTGCCATCCTCAAACAGATGGACAAACCGAGTTTGTGAACAGGACTATGGGAAGTCTACTACGGGCTATTGTGTCCAAGAATAAAAAAGATAGGGACGACAAGCTTACACCAGCTGAGTTCGCTTATAATCAAGCCCCTCATTCGACAACCCGTGCTACACCGTTCAAAGTTGTGTATGGTGTTAACCCGAGGATTCCAGTCGAGTTACTGCCAATGCCTCGTTAGGGTATTCTCGAGAAGGATGCAGTTCGCCGAACGGGAGAGATGTTACCGCTTCGCCCGAAGATTCGAGCCCTTATTGAGCAACATAATGAGAAATGCTGGCCTAAGGAGAATCGTGGTCGAAGGGAGCGGATATTCCAACCAGGAGAGCTTGTTTGGGTTTTTTTTTAAGGAAAGATTTCCAGTAAAGAGGAAGAATAAGTTGATGTCCACTGTTGAAGGTCCTTTTCGAGTAATCGAAAGGATAATCAATAATGCTTATATGATCGACTTGCCAGAGGAATATGGAGTGTTGGTGACATTCAACGTATAGTATCTCACATTGTATGAAGATAATAAAGAGCCCCTTGATTTGAGGACGAATCTTCTTCAGGAACGGGATGATGATGTGCGTCGGATTGAACAAGGCCAAGTCAGGATCAAGTCGAGTGGAGCACTCGAGATGGAGATTACCTTCACGGTATTAAAATGGTCAAATTAATTTGTCAACTCGAAAAGACAGGAGTTCATCTCAAAATATAGATGAAGGGGGTCAGCTCTCTTCGGGGAAACTCGAGATCATTCAATGTCGATACTTCCTAATTGACGGACAGCCCAACCGAAGTGAAGTTCAGTTTCTTTAGATTAGGAATGTTGGACTTGTTTTTAATAAGCTTTTGACTTTTTCGTTGTGGGCCTAATTGGGAGTTAAGGTTAGCCCATTTATTGATCCACTATAAATAGGACATTTGTGATTAGGGTTAGACAGAACCTTTCAAAATATTTTCCCAATTTTCGTAGCCATTAAGTTCTTCTTGAACTTTGCGTAAGTTCTCTTATCGTTTGGTAGATTCCAAGCGTGGCGAGATTTTATCCGAGCGTTCCCTTAATCAGAGGTGTTTCTATATCCGGTTGTGCGGCGTTCAACCCTCATGACGGTCCGAGTGGTACCTAGGCTGTATCCGTGGCAATCCGAGTTCTATCCTGTTTGTTTTACTTAGGCTTGTTTTCGTCGTTCCCGTTCGTTCCGTCTTCACCGTCGTTGTAGTAATTCTCGTTCTCACGAGTGGTAGCACATCATCCATCATCCCAACACCTTGGAGGGTCGATATATCATCATTCCGCTTCGACCATCCCTCAACACGGGGATCGGCAATCTCATTTCATAATTCCTTATTCGTACACAATTCCCCGAAACAAACATTATTTTGGTTCTGTTCACATGATAAGCTATTTTGGGCCTACTCGCTGACGATTTAAAGCCCACGAGAGGAAAGTAAAGGATGAGGAAGGATGTGGTGCTCGCGTCAAGTCTACAGCCCACGTCTGCACAGGTCACACGTCTTAAAAGACGGTTTGTTGTCTCTGAGATTCACGAAGTCTACAACCCACGTCTGCACAGGTCGCACGTCTTAAAAGACAGTTTGTTGACTCCGAGATCCACGAAAGGTAATTTAGATCGGGAGGATCTTCGGGGAACGTGACAGACATCCTGGACTCATAAATCGAATATAAAAGGAAGGAGATCTAACCTGAAAAAGATCACGATCAATCAGCCAAACAGAAGCTTTGCATTGCACGTCACCCCTTAGATTTTAGTTAGGTAGAAACCCCGGCCTGGGCGAACTCGCAAGGGTTCTTTGGTCTTCACCTCCACCACCAGAGTGAGTAACCGTAGCTCTGGTAACCAATCTTCGTCAGCATTCCACCGCCAGGACGAGCCACCGTAGTCCCGGCAAACAATTCCGCCTTCGTTTCCGCCACCAGGGTGAGCAACCGTAGCCTTGGTATCCACATCCACTACCACTTTCGGCCACACTCCGTCCTCCAAGCCCCAGCAAACAGTTTTCACCACCTAGGATCGCAAGCCTACAACCCCCCGTCATCAGGTCTGCGACGTCCCGTCCAAATTCACAAGTCCACAGCGCCTCGTCATCAAGTCTACGCCGTCACCATCATCCAATTTCGCAAGCCCGCGGTGTCCAGCAGCAAGTCTACGACGCTACTACCGTCCAAATACACCAGCCTGTAGCGCCCAGCTGTAATTCTACAACACTACTGCCCAAATACACAAGTCTGCAGTGCCCAGTAGCGAGTCTACAGCGTCGCACCATCGTCCTTACTTTATTTTTCATGGCTGTGAGCATTTTATTCTTATTGTAAGACTTTATTCATTTAACTCAATCTATTTCTTTAACTTACTGGCTACCACATCTAAAGACCCTGTGAGTATTATTGCCAAATATTTCCGACGTGATCCGTTTCGACGCGAACAGGTTCACTCATTTTTCATGTTGGATGCAATGGCATCGGCCAAGTTCTTGTTCGGGCACTTTTATTTTCATCACACTCTCTCGCTCTCTGGGACAGCTTCTCGAGTTCTCTCTCGAGACCATTCTCGAATTCATTTTGGAGTTCGTTCTGGAGCTCTTTATCAAGTTCATTCTCGAGTTCACTCTCAAGCTCATCCTAAACCCAAATTCACCTTACACAGCACGGTGAATTCTTTCTTCCATTATTCACTCAAAATTCAATTGAATTTTATTTTATCGTGTGTAATCTTTTCTTTTATACTAAATCAGATGAGGTTGTTTTGTTTGGTTTTTATTAGTCATTTTATTATTAAAAAAATCAGACGAAGTTGTTTTGTTTTTTTGTTTTTATTATTAAAAAAACTATTACAAAAATATAATTTTATTGCGAAGCTGCAATTTTATTTTATCATCGTATTGTTAGTTCTTTATTGAAGTTATTATTTAAATTATATCTTTTAACATTCGTTCATTGAATTTCTTAACGAAGACATTACTTTTATTATCAAATACTTTCTTTCGCCTCATTTATTCGAAATATTGAGAACTAGTGCAATAACTTCAAAACGTAAGACAAGGCTTACTATTAATTATAGATCAAATTTAATTCACATTTAACCCATATTCTACATGTTTCTGCCTCCCTGTTTTGCATGTAAACCATGGAGACCACAACCAAGGTAAGATCAACGATCGTCACCCTCCTAAGACGATGCCCAGCCTCGGATGCTCTCGGACGAAAACTCACTTGGACGCCACGTCTATTTCTCAAATGTATTGCTTCCCCTTTGCACGTTTCCGTCCAAAGAAGGTTAATTTTCTTCTAAAAAAGTAATCCATATTCGGTTCTTTTCTTGCTTTTACAAATTATGTTGAATTTGATTTTAATTGTCAATTAATTCTTTTTTTTAATAATCTATTAATTCATTTATTTAAAAGTATCAATCCTTGATTTTTCTCCTAACGTACTCAAGTAATTCAAATAATTGATTTTTTTAATACAGTTGTTGTTTATTTATTCTTTTTTATAAAAAATAATAAAAATAAAATTACGACGCCATGCAATTTTATTGAAGAAGAATTAAATTCTTACCGTTCTCATTATTATAATTTTCTGACCAAATTTTCGTTTTATTTTGCATAAAAAATGAGACGAGAAGTCTGATAGATTAGACAAGATGAGTCGTCCAAGAACAAGCGGTGAGCGGGGATCGACCACAACATCATCTTCATTAAAGTGGCCAGAATCAACGATGCTTTTGTCAGGTAGACTGTTCGTTTGTTGAGTGACGGTTTAGTGTATGGGTAAAGGGTCGTCCCTATGAACAAAAGGATAAACGCCCTTGCTTAGCCTTGACCGTCTCCCATGCGTGGTTCGTATGGCATCTTACGTAACTCAAATAGTCCTTCGACGTTGATGTGCCCTTCTGTGGTAAGCAAGCTGGGTACAACTGCTGGGGAGATTTGACGGAGACGAGCTATGTAGTTCCTTGGCTTGTCATCGTAGGGCAGGGGGAGGATTCTCGAGTGTCGAGGGAGTGCAGATAAATCTCCATATTCCTCGTAAGACAGTGCTAGCTCTAAAGTGTCAAATTTGATGGTATAGCTCCCTAGATCCCACCGAGCGACGAGAAGTTGAAGCAGGAACCAATCGATTTCCATGTGGATTAGGTGAAAGATACCTCCGAGCTTTTGCTACACGAACTCCCTTTTTAAGGGTCTAAGCACATCGAGCCATCGTCAGAGAAAATCAGTAGATGGAGCCCCTTGCGTAGTGCAATTGACTCTATGAGGTTAAACTACATGCTTCGACGTCATTCAATTGTAATAACAATCCAATACAACTCCTAATGTTAGGTGAATTTGCATGTGAGTTCTTTCATAGTTGAACAATTCTCAATGTGTTGATGTACTCATGCAAAATGAATGCAACTCAATGAAGTAATATAAATATGGGAGATAGGGAAGGGAGAAAGAAGTTAAGGAAACCCGCGTAACCAACCCAAACTACTACATATAACCGACACTTTGTACCAATTCTAGACTCAGAAGAGGTTTGTAAGCCTCCCTCGAACAAAGGGAGATGGGCATCAACCCAAGACCATACCGCAAAGAGTAGCATAGTTGGGCCTGACAGTGACCCCCTAAAAATCCTAGCCCCAGGTCCAGGCACACCAAGACATGCCTAAACAAACACGATCATGAGGGCATATAAATGCCATCGCGCCAAACAAGTACATTTGCAACCAATGAACTGCTTCCCACATGTAGACAAAATGTAAGAGCATTCTAGGAGGATCCACATACATAATTTCCACAGTGGAGTCTCCATCCGGGATGTACGCGCACCCTCCGGCCTACCACGCGCGTGGCGGTTCGGACGACTCGAGGATCCGGGCCCGCTCCGGGTGCCTTTCGGTTGGTGCCTCGACTTGAGCGTCGGGCACTTCGGAAGACACAAAGATGAACCCTCCCTCGATTCCTAATCGAGCCTGCCCGGGCCCTAGCCGATCGTCTCCATGCTCCTCAAGAGGCGACGGGCGGAAAGGGGCGCATGGCCCGAGAAGGAAGCTTTAGGATGGCATGTCATTGAAATGGCCATCGCATGCTAGGATAATTGAGATGTCGTAGGCATTAGGCTTTGGTGGATTTGGCATTATTCACGTGCCCGTACTTTCCTTAAACACATGCCCTGCAATAATTGTCGTCTTGATGTGGTTCCTAGAATATCATGACACGAAGCAGTCGCTACATTTACTCCACCAGACCGTGACTAAAGATATAGCGGGGGTTTATTGTCACATATGTTGATCGACATGATGATTACGCGGATTCTACATGCATAAAAGGAACTAAAAAGGGATTGGAGTGTTTCCCCCCTTGAGTGATGACTGATCCGAGTTCAACAGTTCTACGGTGTTGACATGAGTGTCTCCCTTTTCCTGATCAGACAACGGGACGAATGGGTTAGTCCTAACGTAGCTGACATGTTCTAGAAAGAGGATTGTTGCACATTTGGTGTAGGGAAATGTAATGATTAAGTCATCCATGGGGTTCTGAATTTTGAAACGTCAGGTTATGTAGTCCTTGGTGTCATGCCACATTGCCCTCGAATGGTAATAGCATACCGCTTTGGGATGTAGCCAATGGACACGGGGTTGTGACCTTGGCTTTCACCAGCTCAGAAAGCCCAATTCCTTCAACCGAAAGAACATGACATCCAAAGGGTCTAGAGTCAAAGTCAGGTCCCTGATTCTACGCTTAAGGCTTTCTTGGTGTTGTTATGTAGTTGCAACTAGCTCTTTGGGCTTTGGTTTAATAGTCGGCTTTTATGTCCGGACCAGAATGAGGCCGTCCTGACTAGCGTCATCAAAGCGATTGACAGTGATTAGAGCCTAGGAAAAGGTCGATGGGGTTAGCCCGATCATATCGGGCAAGTACTCTTTGGGGCAACAACTGAAGAATCTCGTTTACCATCTCCTATTCTTTCAACGTGGGTTTAATCTTGGATGTCATCTTTCCGAAATGATATGCTAATTGTTTCATATCCTCAGTTCGGTATCTCTTCACTTTTCTGAATTAGAGATAGTCGGGGCTAACTCTATAATTACTTGTCTTCTTTTAGTTTTATAAATGTAAGTGTGGTTGTATAAAATGACTAAATATGTAATGGGGATTAATGTATGTGCAAAAGAAGAAAATATAATGTATGCGAGCAGGGAGCACAGGGGGTCAAGGTCGTCCTTGTCTCCTATTAAAGAATGTACAAACTAAAAGATCGGTGTGGCCACACGTTGTTGCTATACACGGAGAGCACACTTGGACAAAAAGTTTCGTGTGGCCTCTTGAGGTTCTGGTGTTGCCACATGAAAGAAGCTGCCCTCGGCAAGGCAATGGAAAAGGAAGAGGAAAGGGAGGAGAAAAAAAAAATGAAAAGGAAGAATAGGAAGAAAGGGGAGAAAAAAATAGGAATCCGGCAAAACGAGTCATGGACGGAAGGGCGCAAAAGAGGCAGAAGGGGAGTAACAAAAATGTATCAAAAACTTCACAAGAAATATCCAAGTATGTAAAGTCAATGTGGGACATGCCAAATGGTGAAAATCAAACATCAAAGGCCTGGTTGACTGTTAGAGTCCCTTTTTGTCCTTGAATAGAAGTGGGAAGATAGCACCATGGACTTCGTGAGGAACTTACACAAGGGTGGTTGAAACATGGATTATGTATGGTTGATCATTGATCGGCTTACGAAATTGGCGTATTTTATTCCGATTCAAATTAGTTGGTCCTTGGATACCATGGCCAATATATATGTTCATGAAATAGTACAATATTACGGAGTTCCGCACATTATTACTTTCGATTGGGATCCATGATTCGCGGCTATATTGTGGAGAAGCTTACAAGAGGCCTTAAGTTCTAAGCTACACATGAGTACGGCTTTCCACCCCTAAACAGACGGTCAAACAAAACGTATGATTCATACCTTGGAAAACATGCTTCGGGCATGTGCTCTTGAGTTGAAGGGTAGTTGGGTGGACCACCTACCCTTGGTGGAATTCACGTACAATAATAGCTATCATGCGTACATTGGAATGGCACCATTCGAAGCACTTTATGGGAGGAATTGCAGGTCACCTTTGTGCTGGTCACCGAAATAAATGAAGACATGAGTATTGAGATGAGATCGATCTAAATAATTGGATGAAGAGAACGAGCCACTCGAAAGAAGGCGATACCCTTGGTACGAGTACTGTGGATAGAGGCTGGAATCGAGGAACAAAACTAGGAGACCGAGAACAATAGCAAGACTAAGTATATGACTTGTCGTTTTCGAGTGTTATAAATGTAAGTATGGTCGCATATAATGATTGAATATGTAATAAGGATGAATGCATGTGCAAAATAAGGGATTATAAGTGTATGCGTGAAGGGGGCATTGGGGGCAAGGGGTCGCCCCTGCCCCTGTCAACGAACTCGTGAACTGAAAGTTTGGTTTGGCCACACAGAGATTTGGTGTGGCCACACGAGAAGAACCCACGTGAACGAAACATTCGGTGAGGCCACATGGAGATTTGGTATGGTCACATGAGAAGAACACATGCGAAGAGAAAGTTCGGTGGGCTATACGGAGATCCGGTGTAGCCACACGAGGGGAGCACACATCGATAGAAAGATTCGTGTGGCCTCACAAGGTTTTGGTATGGCCACACCAAAGAAGCTACCCTGGACAAGGCAAGGGGCAGGCTACTTTGACTACATAGTCAACAATTCCAATCGGAGTTTTATTTGACCAAAACTTAGTCCAATGATAATTAAGCGCCCTAGATCTTATCAATAAAGTTACTATTGTGGGTCCCAAAGGTATTTTTAGGGGACATTAAGCACAATTCTACTTAAAAAAGAAGTAGGACGTGGCGCAAGGGAAGACAAAAGAAAAGAAAAGAAGGGAGAAGGGAGATAATTCATTCCCATCCTCAATCTTGTTCAGGGAAAGGAAGAAGAGGTAGTGAACGAGAAGAAAACCAGAAAGGAAGAAGAGGAATAAAGGGAAGAAGAAGAATAGGAATTTGGCAAAGCGAGTCACGAACGGAAGGGCGTAGAAGGGGCAAAGAAGTGCAACCCTTTCCCTTCTCTTTATCTTCAAGTTTATTCATTTTTACCTTTAGCCTTATTATATTACTATGTGTGTATAGCATTGGCTGTGGGAGAGATGGACACTGGTGTTTGGGGGCCGGGAGTTGTGCGTACGTAATAAGAACTTACAGCATAGAGCAATAACTTAGATGAAGGAATATGTTTGGCATGGAGGTTGGGAAAGGACAAAAATATTGTGGATATAAATGAAACTGGATGTAAAGATTTGAATCAAGAAGTGGCCGAAAGGAGCCAAAGGGCGAAAAAGGAGGCGAATGTGAGGATTATTGCCACAAATGACGGGTGAGAGGACCCATATTGTATATTTCGCTGGATGAAAGGATTCGTGCGTTAGGTAGTTAATAAAGAAAACTCGAATGGGAAGATCCACACACATGAGGGGCAATGAGAGGACCAGGAACCCTTTCGCCAGAATGGGAGGATTTCGAGCCCTTAATATGCATATGGCTGAAATGAAGAATGTCATTAATTATGTGAGAGAATAGTGCTCAATTAGTAAACGAAAGAGATTACATCGAGATGAACCGTAAGAGAGCAAAAACAACTTTTACAAATAGCTGTATGTGGAGAGTTAAGTGGGATGTGTTTGGGGCCTCCATAGTAAGTTTTTCCTAATTGTTTTGTTGTGTTTTGTATGCTCCATTTCAGGTCTTCAATGAGAGGATATGGCTATCTAAATAGGAAATTTTAGAATCTAAATGTAAAGATTGATTTGCTTTGTAAAAACCTCCACAAGAATGTTTTTGTTTCTAAGTGTTTAAAGTATAAACTAATTATTTTTATAACTAAATATAGCTTAAGTTCTTTCAATCTCCACATTAAAACTATAATAATTCAAAAAGTCTAGGACTAATTCTTTGAAAGTGTCGTACCGACTTAGGTCCTTGGTGTATACCAATATGGTGCTGATTTTGGCAAACTCTCGTCATCCATTGCGATGCGGAGTATGCTGTCCGCTGGATAGACCCTTGTTTTGGGACAACAATGTTCCCAGTGCAGCTTTAGACAATGCTTTCCCCTAAGCTTATCATATTTTGACATATTGAACTTCAGGGGGATTTGGAATTAGGGGACGCGGAAGTCGTCGTTATCCCACGTATGTCCCTGAATGGCATTTAAACATTCTTTCAATTTAGCCTGGCGTTTGGATTATGACTCATGATGGAGGAGATCGTAGCCTCAAGTCTTGTCGCGACTGCGCAAGCTTGGTTCTACTGTCCAAATAACTCAACCATAAGTGCAGCATTGCGGATGGTTGAATTTGGTTGGGGAATCTCCACTTGTAAAGTTTGGTTGCTAAGAGGGGAGTAAGTACTTCGAAGATGTTAGCTGGCGGGGCAACATGAGAGCGCATAGTAGTGGGGATGTAGGGAGTTAGCCCTGTCACCGAGGAATTTGGTCTGAAGTAGGTGGTGGGTAGGGGTTTGGACTATAGGTTGTGGGTGGATAGGAAATTAGCACATATCTGGGTAGGGAATAATATGGGGGATGTAAGGTCGACTCACAATCGACATAGAGGATCCAAGCATGTTCAGAGGAGCATAAGGGTGAGCTGGAATAGCCGTTGATCCAATCCTGAGAGTGGGATGGGAATAAGGGTTATATATTGGAGGTATGTTTGTTGGGGGTACACGTGGGTTATGCGGTGGGGCTAAGGTTGGGTTTGCAATAAGCGGAATGGTGATAGGGACATAAGCTAGGGTAGAGATTTGAATCTCTACGGTGGATAACAATCTCTGTAATAGTTGCGCCATCGTTTGTTTCAAAGAATCGATCTTGGTGGTGAGAACATCGTCCCTCTATAATAGGGTTGTCTCCACAACGTTTTGGACTAGATTGGTATCGTCAAGTACTTCTACAGGTTGTGGAGTAGTTAATGACTATTTGGTTGATGGAGTACGCGATGACTGGAGGGATGTGAGTCGGGAGTGTGCCTTCGAATCCCAATTGCCCGATATTAAACGTTGGGAATGCAACAATGAGTGGCGGGAACATCATGTTGATCTCCACAACAGTAAACGGTGGGAACAAGACTCCCGGAGCTGCGACGACGGTAGATGTAGCGGAACTTGAGGCATTCCCGATCATGTGTGCATGAAGCGCTTGAATAGTCTAGACTATTGTAATGCTGGCTGTGAGGGTTTTTAAGGAGCAATGCTTCTGACCTCTCGTAGTCGGAGCAATCTTGACAGACTAGTACCTTGAAGGATATAGGGAAAAAGTT
The DNA here is from genome assembly GCA_023653495.1 of Melastoma candidum. Taxonomy (NCBI): domain Eukaryota; kingdom Viridiplantae; phylum Streptophyta; class Magnoliopsida; order Myrtales; family Melastomataceae; genus Melastoma; species Melastoma candidum. The sequence goes on from CM042891.1 coordinate 15,674,766, forward strand.
TGATTAGCATCAATCAACTACCTATTTTAAATGTGCGATATGGCATGACGCATGAACATGCCTAATATAGCTTGCAGTATATGGGACGACTGATTTCTTTACGTAGTGCGATCAGTTATATGTGGTCAACTCGCATATTTGGGTGTCATTCCTGTAATGATAATCCAATCCTAATCCTATTATGATGTTTAAACCAAATGTGTCTCTGTAATAACTATTTAGGACAAATGAATTAAATAATCACTATCTTAAATGTAATAATGAAATAATCATGGGGCAGACATATATGCGGTCGTGAATAAAAATGGGCACATCAAAACAGTAAAAGCGATTAGGTAAGGATGAAAAGAAGATTGCGAAAACTCATCGTAACCAACCGTAATCACTGCAAAATGAATGAAGTTAGTTCCACGATTTATCGCACAAAATGCATACATTGAACTTGTCCCAACACATGCGGCTTCTGGTTCCTGGAGTGGCTAGCAATTCTAGACGCTCAGATGAAGGTTTCTAAGCCTCCCTCGGATAAAAGGAGGTGGGTCCTGACACATAGTTAATGACCTGTAGTTCATTTTGATAAGTGATAAGGTGATGTGCATTTTACCTTGAAAATTAAAAGGAGCTGACGTAGGCATGGGACGAATAATGGTTGTGTAAATACATGAATATGGTCGCATAACATTGAGAAAAAATATGAACATCCATCAGGGGACATTTCTATATCGATACGGGAAAATGTGGGAGGGTAGGAAGCCTCAAATGAAGCCTAAGAGCTAGCGTTAGGCTCTTAAGTCTAATTATGAAAGGCAGAGGAAGGCTATGAAATTCAAAGGAAATGGCGACGTGCATAACCTTTAATTGACATCCACCGTCCTTCGCTCTCCTAGACCCTTAACTGTGAAGAGAGGTAATTATCTTGGACACAAATGTTGAGGAGAGAGAATCTCCCAAGGGGCGTTGGAAGGGCGATGCGGATGGAAAACGCTTTATCATGGGAGAAAAATCCATGGAAAATCGACCATCAAAGAAATTGGAATAAATAATTTCATTGGATGGAGGACATCATTAGAAAATATTATAGGGTAAATCTTTTCTTAAGATGATCGTTGGTTTAAGAGATAATGGGGACCGAAGTCAAGTGCTATGGATACCATATAAGGGAGAATATGGAGTGAGTGGAGACGTGCTAAGTACGGTGTAGGGACGATAAAAGGGGTACGAGAACCTGCCCCCAATGGCATCTCCATTGCCCAATGTACCAGCCAACATTTCAAGGAAAAGTAGGAGGGGCGTGACCACAAAGGAAAAGACGGAAGGTACGTGACCGGGTAACAAGAGCAAGTATCGATCAAGGAAGAACCAAGTCCATGTAGCCTCAAATTATTTGGTTGGTCAACGTAGCTAAAGAAAAGGCCTCCCATAGTTCATTGTGTGGGACATGCTTAGAAGCAAAGAGAAAAGAGGACAATGAGAGTCAAGGCCCAAGTGTTGAAATGATTAAAGGCCCATGAGGGTTAAAGGGGT
>CM042891.1:15676789-15770844 GCA_023653495.1 Melastoma candidum
AGGAAAGAAAATGTCAGCCAAATAAAACATTTCTTTATTGTAAGAGATGATCCGTATCACTTAAGGATCAATCATGCCATCTGGTCATGACTGTGTTCACGATCCTAAGACATTAAGCTCGTCAAGTTTTTAACTTCTTCAGTCGTCGTCTTCTTGGATTCCTAAGATTTAAGGCAATGAACGAAGTATTTTTTTTTACCAGCTCGGAATTAGAAAGGGTTTTACCAAGAGATTCCATGGCATTAGTGATATCGATGAGTCTATCAAATATTTGATTTATTGACTCATCCTTTTTCATCTTGAATGCTTCGGATTAAATTACTAATGCATTCACATTGGATTCCTTGACTAGTTCTGTTCTATCACATATTAAAGTAAGTCTATCCCACATTTCTTTTGCAGTCTTACAAGTAGATACGCGATTAAATTCATTTCCAGCAAGAGCGCACACTAAGTAGTGCCTTGCTTTAGTTTTGAGCGAGGTAATTCTCTTTCTTCAAATTCATGCCGACAATCTCTGGGATCAAATGGAGGAACTATGAGATCTCATTCCATTATAATCTGCCAACAATCGGCTTCTTTTGCTCCTTTGAACAACATCATTCACATTTTCCAATATGAGAAGTGTTGCCCTGCAACGCTTTGCTGTGACACAGTACGCTTCCGCATACACTTAGAAAGGGCGAAAAAGTGATAAACACTAATTCCCCCCTCTTAGTGTACATAAACGATCCAAAATTAGTATTAGAGCAGATTTGATGGAACGCTTTCTATGCAATTATTGCTACATAAATCTATTGCTGGACCTAGCGGTAAAAACAGTGTGTTGCTAAAAAATCTACATCTGGCACAGTAAGGTGGTGCTAAGGTATCAGATATCCAAACTGAGCAAATTATCGATGTTCTTAACTAATGTCATTCGACTGAACGTCCCCCACTCTTTGCAGGGCAACACTTCTCATATTGGAAAATGTGAATGATGTTGTTCAAAGGAGCAAAAGAAGCCGATTGTTGGCAGATTATAATGGAATGAGATCTCATAGTTCCTCCATTTGATCCCAGAGATTGTCGGCATGAATTTGAAGAAAGAGAATTACCTCGCTCAAAACTAAAGCAAGGCACTACTTAGTGTGCGCTCTTGCTGGAAATGAATTTAATCGCGTATCTACTTGTAAGACTGCAAAAGAAATGTGGGATAGACTTACTTTAATCTGTGATAGAACAGAACTAGTCAAGGAATCCAATGTGAATGCATTAGTAATTTAATCCGAAGCATTCAAGATGAAAAAGGATGAGTCAATAAATCAAATATTTGATAGACTCATCGATATCACTAATGCCATGGAATCTCTTGGTAAAACCCTTTCTAATTCCGAGCTGGTAAAAAAAAATACTTCGTTCATTGCCTTAAATCTTAGGAATCCAAGAAGACGACGACTGAAGAAGTTAAAAACTTGACGAGCTTAAGTTTTCAATAGCTGCTTGGTTTCTTGTCGCTTACGATAATGAGAATGAGTTTGCTGAAGAAAAGAAGTCGAATGTTATTGCATTTAAATGGAGTGTTGAAACCTCAGATGAATATGAGGATGAATCTTCATCTGATTCAAAAGATGAAATCTCCATAATGGCTAGGAAATTTAAAAAATATCGTCGCAAAAATGGTTTCAAGGAAAAGCGAGATGCTAAAAAGAAAAATACAAAACCACACCAAAATAAAGTTGGTGTATGCTTTGAATGCAATAAACCTGGTCATGTGCAACCAGATTGCCCATTCTTAAATGAAAAGGGCAAAGTTCAAAATATAAGAAAAACGCCATGTTAGCTTCGTGGATTAATAGTGACGAGGAATCAGATCAGGATACATAACAACAAATCTCTGCTTTATGGTGCAAACTGATGCTGAAACTGAGAAGACACATGCTTTCTCTCCCTCTGGTGTATCCACCGATGGTATTGAGAAATTTTTCCTCGAATTGTATGATAAACTTGAGTCACTGACCGCAAACAATAAAACTTTCATGAATGAGGATAAGCTCTTGAGTGCAGAGAACACGTATCTTGTGAAAGACTTATCAGTAATGGCTATGGAAGCAGTAAAGCAACTTTCTCAACTAAGTCAAAGGTTGAGGAACTGCAACAACAACTCAATTATGTGCAAAATAAAATTGGATTATACATGCATGAGATGCACAAATCTGGAAATGAGAAACATTCACATCATGGAAACACATTCCACCTCATGTTAGGAATGACGATTCTCATTATATTATCCAAAAGTTACCTAGGTTTTCTACTATTGTAGAAAGCTAGGTCATTTTATTAAAAATTGCAATATCAGGTGAAATAATATGCATGACATTACTTCCAAAGTTAATGGTTCTATTGTTAAATGGAATCAGTGACCAACTTAAATTTTTCTCTATTTTAGGGATGCTTCAAGTCTATTGCTAAGGACCATTCTTGGGACGAGATTCTGGGAGTCTGTAGCTTGACTTCTTTTGGAATGACTCCTTGGGTGTCGTAGAAAAACTCGAAGGGAGTTGCCCCAGTCGAGGTGTGCATCGTCCTCCAGTAAGCAAGTAACGCAAAAGGGAGTTTCTCGCGCGAGTTGCGATACATAATTAATGTTTTTTGAGGGATCTTCTTCAGGTTCTTGTTTGGGGCGTCATTTACACTGTCATTTGTGGACGGTACGGTGAAGAATTGGAATGTTTGATTCGAAATTTCATGCAAAGGGAGTTCATCTGTTTGCTGTTGAAGTTGGTACCGTTGTCGGTGACCAGCGGTTTTGGAAACGATATCCATTGGCGACTTGGAGGAAACGATGTCCGTTGGATGCCTTGGGATTGATCGGTCCAATTACATCTATGCCCCACATTGAGAGCGACCACGGTTCGAAGAATGGGTAAAGTCTTGTTGGGAGCACACGCACCTTGTCGTTATAGATCTGACACTTGTGACAGTCCTTGACGTATTTGAACCTTGTTGATATAGATTTGATACTTGTTGACCAATAGTAGCCTGGACGAATTATCTTCTAGGCAAGCACATACCCATTCATGTGTGGTCCGCAAACGCCTTCATGTACCTCGAAGATGATGGCTTGGGCTTCTTGTTCAGTGTTCATTGCATGAGGGGTGTCGTAAAGGACTTCTTGTAGAGGACATTACCATATAGGAAGTATCCTCTTGTGATCCTTCAGGCGAACTTGCATTCTTTCCCTGTGCAGCCTTGGGGAAAAGTTCCTGACTCCAGGTAGGCCTTGATGTCCGTGAACCATAGTGAGGAGCCTTCAGCCTGGCATGGCTCACCGTGCATGTAACTCGATATTCGACAATGTTGATTCGAAGAGGTTCAATGTCCATCGCCCCGACCAATGAATCATCGACGCAGGGACCGCGAGTGCGTCTGCAAAACGATTGTCTACCCGTGGAAGAGAGTTAAATTCAATGTCCGCAAATTGGTGGACCAATGGCTGGAGGCAGTCCTGGTATGGTATGAGCTTTGGATCCTGTGTGCGCTACGCTCCATTCGTCTGAGAGATTATGAGTGCTGAATCTCCGTAGACGTCGATGAATTGGACTCTCAAGTTGAGTGCGCGTAATAAGCCGAGGATACATGCTTCGTACTCAGCGATGTTGTTTGTGCAAGGGAATGTGACATTGGTCGCCCTTGGGTGGTGCTGTTCGTCTAGCGATATCACCAGATCTCTGATGCCTGATCCTGAGAAGTTGACGGCACCATTGAAGTACATTGTCCACCTTGGTTCTGGTTCCATGAGTAAGATGTTATCATCAGGTAATTTGATCTCTTGAAGTAAATCATTCACTCCTGGGTACTCAGCAATGTGATCTCCAATTGTTTTGCCTTTGCTTGTTTTCGTTGAGTGAAATGTGATGTTGAATTCGGCTAACTGCAACTGCCACTTGGAGACTCTTCCCATCAGTGTTAGTTTGTTGAAGAGATACTTTAGCAGGTCATTCTTGGACACCAACAGGATCTCGTAGGGGAGAGTATACTGTCGGAGTCGGTGTAGGACCCAAATGAGCGTGCAATAGGTGCGTTCCAGAGTGGTTTACTGTGACTCACAATCAGTGAACTTCTTGCTCAGGTAGTAGACAACATGTTCCTTAGCGCCTGGTAGTTGTTGAGTGAGCATGGCTCCAAATGATTGCTCTCTAATGTGAGATATAGCGTGAGAGGATGCGATCTTACAATCATCGTCTCATTCAAATCTTACATCCTTCCTCAATTTCTTGAATATAGGTTTGCACGTGTCAGCGAGGTTGGAGATGAACCTTCCAATGTTGACACGGTCCATGACACAGATTGCCTTTATTTTGTCTGGATCAATTTCGATGCCTTTGCTGCTGACTACAGATCCGAGGAACTTGCCTCAAGTTGCCCAAACACGCACTTGGCACGATTGAAGCGTAACTTATATTTGTGGAGTCGTTCTAATAATTTACGAAGGACGTTTGTATGGTCCTGCTCCGCCTTGGACTTGGCGATCATGTCGACATAGGCTTCAATTTGACGGTGCATCATGTTATGGAATAGGACAACTATCGCTCGTTAATACGTTGCCCCATCATATTTGAGTCTGAAGGGCATCACCCGACTACAGAATGTTCCCCAGGGGATTGTGAATGCAAATTTGATTATAGCCGGAGAATCCATCCATGAAAGCTGACAGTGTTGTCCACCAATAAGTCAATGTTCGGTAGTGGGAAGTCAATTTTGGGACTTGCGTTGTTGAAGTCACGATAATCGATGCAAACTCGCACTTTCCCGTTCTTCTTGATAACGGGAACGATATTGGCAACCTATTGTGGGTAACTGGCTACCACAATCAAGTTAAGTTTGAGGACTTTGTCGACTTCTTCAATGATAACAAGGGCAAGCTCGGGTTTGTACCGGCGTTACTTCTGCTTTGTAAGAGTAATCATCGGATCAGTAGGGATGTTGTGCTCCATTATTACTGAATCTAAACCTCGCATGTCTGTGTACAGGCGAAGATATTTGGGAAGTCATTGAGTAGGTTGATGATGTCCTTGGCTTCTTTCGTTGGTAATTCTGCACCGATAAATAAATCATTGGGTTCATCTTTTGTCCCGATGTTGGTCGACACCAGCTCTTGCAACGTGATCTCTTTCGGTTTATTGTGTCATTGGAGACCTTTCTCTTTTCGTCTAGCTCTGGTATATTTTCGAAGGTGACCGAAGCAGTCGTTGGATTATGCTCCGTAATTACTTCTCGTTAAAACGTGTTCTCAAGCTCGAAGGCGGGATTATCAACGTCTGTTACTTGCTCTGCGGAGTTTTTTGGTGTTTCCAAAGCGTCGTTCCTGTTTAGTGTATCGGAGTTCCTGTTTAGAAGAAACAAATCAGGTGCAAAGATTTACGAGGAGGATAGTGCTTCGCAATAAATTTAAAGAAAAATCATGATCATGCATATAAGACAAAAGGGGAGCACCGTGGGATCAGTCCTCAATGGGGCCCTCTTCGTTTCCTCGGATTCGCCATTTGTCATCAACGGTCTAATCCCACAGGCACTCTGATAGTACCATAGTTATCGGCATGGAATGTGCCGTTCTGTTGGGCTGGCTTCGCCCTCGGCCTCGGCCTCGGTTAGCACGATCACATTGACGTGCTTTGTGGTTGTTTACTTGCATTCGTACATATGGATCTCCTCATCCTGGTCGATTAATGGTGAGAAGCAATTGTCTCCAATGTAGTTGACATGTCCCGGTAGAAGATTGCTTTTGACGTTCAAGGTCGTGACAGGTGCGAAGAATGTGATGACGTCGTCATCCAATAGGTTTTGGAATCGTAGGGCAATCCAGTCCTTGCTGTCATGGCTCATTGCCCCCGAATGGTACTAGAAGACCGCCTTGGGTTTATAGTCGAACGATGAGGGGTTCGTCGCTTTGGCTTCCACAAGTTTGATGAAGCCCATGTCCCTTAACTGGGTGAACATGACATCCAACAGGTCGGGGGTGGGCATCAAGTCCTCAAATCTTCGTCGATGTCGTTCTTCTTCAGCAGGCCTTGGCTGTTGATGCATTACTACTAGTGCAAATGCTCTGGGTCGAGCAACAACGGGTGTCGCGAGCCTTGCAGTGCTGCGATGTACAATCTTTGCGCATTTGAAGTTGGTGATGGTGCTGCCCTCATGGATTGCCTACTGTGTTCGTCAATTGCAATGAGCTCCTTGGGCTTTGGCCGCATAGTTGGCTTTGGCGTCGCGGTCGGGATGAGACCATCACGACTTGCTTCATCAAGATGATCGACAGTGATGACAACTTGGGAAAATGTTAGTGGTGCCCAACCACCAATAATGAATGACCCATATTCGCGTGGTAGCAATTGTAGGAATTCATTGACGAGATCTTGCTCTTACAGGTAGGGTTGATCCATGAAGCCACCTGACAGAAGTGGTGGGTGATGGTCTTGATTGATTCTCCCCAAAATCTCCGTAGCTTGCGGAGATCCGAAAGTATCGGTGCCATTTCGACATTAAAACTATAATTGTTGAGGAAGTCAAGTGCCCGCTCCTTAAAAGTTGTGTACTCCCCCACATCCTTGGAGTAATTCCTCTAGAGTGTTGATTCAACTGGGTTCTCTTAAAACACTGCGATGCGGAACTTGTCATCCGTGAGATAGACTAAAATCTTATAGCAAGTGTTTAAGATGTAGTTCGGGGTAGCTCGTGCCCTTAAACTTCTCAAACTCTAGAAGCTTAAACTTTAGCGACATTTAGAAATGGGGGACTTGGAAGACATTGTACTACCATGTGCGCGCGTGGTACTCCTGAAGGGCGTTGATGCGCTCCTCGAGCTTTACGAGATGCTTCGCCTCGGCTTCCGGCATTGATGAAATCTTCGCCTCGACTCTTGTCTCGAAGACACTAGCTTGTCCCCTTTCTCCCGACAACTCGTCCACAATGGTCGCATTGCGGGTTCTAGGACTGAGTGCGGTTGTCTCTTCATGTGGGGCCGAAGGAGTTACACTTGGTTGTGGCACCCCGAAGTCTGGAGTCGGGACGCCGACAGGGAAGTAAGTAGTTGGTTTGAACATGGGGGGTTGGCCCGAACGATGTTGGACTGTAGAGGGTTGGCCTGGGAGTTGGCGGTTGTGGATAGTAGGGCGACATATATGATTGCGCCATAGTTGTGGGAGGAGGTGGCACGTGCATGTACGAGATGTACAGGGAGGCTATGCTGGTGGAGATAAATGCCTGATGACATGCTTACGGACGAAAGCAATTATTGAGATAAAAAGGGACAGGGAAGGGCGGTGACAGTGGGCTTATACACTTGGTCCCGCAGCCCGTTACAGGGGGGTTTTTACAGAAGGTTGAAACATTGATTTTTACTTAACAAATTCATATCTTTTTGTACTCTCCTCGAAAAATTGTAAACTTTTACCAGAAGCTTGAAACCTTGATTTTACTTAGCATGGCAAGTTTTTGGGAAAAAATAACGTGTGGTATGCTTCCAGTAAAGTGACGAAGGTGGGCTATTCAAACTGGACAAGTTCCAGTCGAACCCCTTACAGGGGTGAATTTGACACCCGTTGACCTTCGGCTAAAGTTGCACAAACTAAGAAATGTTTAGCATTAAAGTTATAAAAGATTTAATATTCTAACTCTAAATTCCAATTTCAATCGATTTAGAATTTATGCGAGCAAGTTGTGCCTTCTGGTGCACAGACTACTCATCTAGCCGCTGGGAGGCAATCGGCAGGGGAAGACCCTGTCTTCCCCTGAATTTTTAAACTGACCAAATGTATCTTAATGTAAAAACTCATAGATGAAAAGTTGTATGAAACTAAAATACGGTTCTAGGGATATAAAATTCATAAAATTCCAATGCATAGTATGAAAGATATGCATTTTTCTTTGCAGCAGTACATGTTCGCTGCAATGGTGTAGTGGCGTTTTTGGGTTCAATGCACTCCACTAATGATTTGACCAGATTATGTTGTTCGAAAGAAAATTTTCAAAACATGAAAGACGTAGAAAAATAAAAGAGGTATCTAATCCGATAAGTTTCCGGTCTAACGGAGCTTTGGTGTTAAAGTTATGTCCGGAAACCCGAGTCAGCCTTCTTGCTCGTGCGGTCCAAATTTCAATGGACAAATTTCAATGATCAACCACTACAAGGCAATACCTTTTTCCTACAACACATTGAACTCTGGTTAGTCCAAAAAGATTCATGTGCAGAAGGTTCCAAGGTTTAGTTCTAGAAACTTCATTCTTAGGCTTGAATGAATTTTTGGTTGCTTACAAAAGCCTCACAAACGCTTTCCTGCTCAAATTTGATGGTAGGAAGTCCTTTCACCAAAGTCATTTAAGCAAGCATGGATAGCAATAGAAAGTTGATATGACATAACTTTCTATGCGAAAGATTACTCTCATCCTTGACAGACAGAAGGCAGTTTTTTGTATTACAGAAACTGTTAGGTGATAAAGAATAAATATTCCTTCTGTGTTTGCCAATAAAGAGAATTTATTGTCTAGCATACAAGAACAAGAATCTCTATCAAAGGTGATAATATACCCTTTACAACATAGCTAGCTCATGCTCAGCAGGTTATGTTTCAGTTCTGTCATCAGCAGAATGTCTTTAATAACCATAGTTTTTGGGGTACCAACAATTCCAGTTCCAATTACAGAACCTTTGTTGTTATCTCTCAAGCTTACAGAACCTCCGTTCTGCATTATGAGGTTGCAAAATTTTGAGGGATGACCAGTCATGTGCTTAGAACAACCACTTCCAAGATACCACTCATTTTCATTAGCTTATGTCCTTAGATAGAGCGATTCTTTTATTGTGTGATTTAATTCTGCGCGAGTTATAGAACAAACAAGTGCTTGTTCTTTCTCGTCGTCAGACTGATCACTTTCTTCCCAGGCTAGCATAGCTCTCTTACCCTTATTGGGAGCAGAAAGTTGTTCCTTCTCTCTCGAAGAGGACAATCGATCTTTATATGACCTTTCTTATTGCATTCAAAGCACCTTAGTTCTGGTTGCTTAGAATGTCTTTGCCTTTCGCCTTTGTTATTGTTGAACTGGCAATTGGACGCGAACTTGACAAGTCACTTTGCAATCAGCGCAAGTTCATCATCCGTTTCAGCTTCAGCTTCTGTATCATCATGAGAAATTTCTTCTCTTGTAGCTTTAAAAGCTATAGAGACCGGTTTGATTTTAGAGTGAGATGATTTCTCAATCTCTTAAGATATCAAGGAACTCATAAGTTGTTTCAAAGGGAGAGTAGTGAGATCCCTTGCTTCCTCTATAGTCGCTTTCTTGGCTTCCAAAAATCTGGGCAAGGTGCACAGAACGTTTCTCACTATTTCTCCATTTGTGAATGACTTTCTTATAAGTTCCAAGGCATTTACTAGAAGGACATCTCATACATCTATTAGGTAGTCTTATCACTTACATTAGAGAAATTCTCAAATTAATGAAACAAAATATTCATCTTTGTTTCACGGATTTCAATCGTCCCAACACACATGGTGACAAGTTTCTCCATGGTTTCTTGTGTAGTATTGCACATAGAAACTTTTGCGAACTAACTCGGCGACATCGCATTAAATAGGAGATACTTTGCCATTGAGTTGAGTCTAGTAAGTCTCTGAAATTCTTTAGTAGGACGTCCTTGTGAGTCCAGTCGGTTTTCGATTGGAGTAGAGGATAAGCCATTTTCAACAATGCTTCACATATCCTCATCAATCGCTTCCATGTAAGATCTCATTAGGGTTCTCTAGTAAGAGAAGTTTTGGCCATCAAATTGGGGAGGATTACCTAGTTGTGGTCGTCCACCAATGTCAGCCATCGTTAAGTTCTGGCAGAGCATAGAGCTTCTGCAGAATTTATGTAGAAACTCGAAGAAATGAAAGCTTCTTTCGAGAGAAGACCGTTCCTCAACTAGCTATTAGGCTTACATTGAGTTAGGCTCTAATACAAATTGTTGGTGTAAGAATGGCATTAAGAGTGGCGAATTAGTGTAATGGCCTTTTTAGGCTTTTTACAACTAAAAAGAACCCAGCAACGGATGGTTAGGTTTCTGCAAGTTACGAAACCCTTGTACACAGCAAATCCCAAAGTAACTAGCTTGATGAGAGAACGACCAACCAAAGTTTGATCTAGAATGTGATTATGCAGTCCCGAGAAGGTTTCTCAAGTAGCAGAAGGTTGATGGAGAAGATTAACGCTTCTGGTATCAAGGTTCTGCAGATCCGACAACCTTAAGCGTGATCAGTAAGGTCTACTCCAAGATCTGCAAGATACTTATAGTAGATGAAGATTGTCATAGAACTTTGTAGGTTTATGCACTACCAAGAGATGATCCATGAGAACTAGATCGAAGGAAACAACTCCAGAACCTGATTGGTTTCTCTAGCGTAAGATGTTTGATGCAGGACCTTTAGAGTCTCTATTCATACGTTCGCGTTATGTCTGTTAATTTACTTTTCTGTTTAGGTTTTCTCTAAATGCTTAGGGATATAACCGTTTGCGCTGAAAGTAAATAAGACACAAAATTTTATGGTGGTTCGGCAATTGCCCACTCCATTCTCCACCCTTACAGGATGGAATTCACTACTGAACACTTATATCGATACTAGACTAATATAAGAAATAAAACACTCCTGCAGAGGGTATTGTGGATAACCCTTCAGCTTTTCCACAAAAGATAGAAACCCTATGGGTTGTGATCAATAACCCTTTAGATCGTGCACATAAATCTAAGACTAACTCGAGAAACTCTCTAGTTGAGGTTCTGCACTGAAGACAGTGTCTAACTCCACAATCCCAGTGGTTGGGGTTTTGTAAAACGTGTCAGCTCCACACAAGCACGTAGCGGCCCTACACAGGCATACATCCCCTCTGTCCAAGGATGTATTTTCCCTCCGGTGGTTCCACGACCTGCTTGGCTCCTCACCAAGGCTTCTCCGATGCTTGGCTCATCACCAAGACTTCTAGAAGAAGACAGCACCTGTGGCTTCTCCAAAGCCTGCAGCAGGTACTTCCCTTCTGTAGAAACACAAATGTCAGTGCTTCACCGTGAATCTCCTAGACGTGGCCCTTCATTTCGCACTGCCCTGGCAATTATACTTCTCGACTTCTCCCTAAGCTTGATACACGTGCGCCACGCCACAATGCAGCCAGATCCTTCATGACCTCTCTCATGCCCGGCGCAGCTTACACCCTAGACACATGGTTTCTTCACACACGAGCAAACAATTACAAAACAACCGACATCAGCACCTCACCAGATTCCTCTCGACGCATCCCTTCTTCTGCTCAGTGCCTTAGCACGTAAACACCCAACTTCTCCTTAAGCCTGATAAACATCCGCCACGTCACATTCGCGACCTCACTCACGCCCGGTCTAGCTTGTACCTTGGGTACCAGCCTTCTGCAACCGAATGGTCAACAATACACTCTTTCTACATGTAAGTCCTCCACTTCTTTATGTCTAACAAATGATCCTTTCTTATACAAAATAGAAATACAGATTTACAGAAGGTACAGTAGCTCACAGAAGGCTCTGCGAAATAAGGAAAGAAAATGTCAGCCAAATAAAACATTTCTTTATTGTAAGAGATGATCCGTATCACTTAAGGATCAATCATGCCATCTGGTCATGACTGTGTTCACGATCCTAAGACATTAAGCTCGTCAAGTTTTTAACTTCTTCAGTCGTCGTCTTCTTGGATTCCTAAGATTTAAGGCAATGAACGAAGTATTTTTTTTTACCAGCTCGGAATTAGAAAGGGTTTTACCAAGAGATTCCATGGCATTAGTGATATCGATGAGTCTATCAAATATTTGATTTATTGACTCATCCTTTTTCATCTTGAATGCTTCGGATTAAATTACTAATGCATTCACATTGGATTCCTTGACTAGTTCTGTTCTATCACAGATTAAAGTAAGTCTATCCCACATTTCTTTTGCAGTCTTACAAGTAGATACGCGATTAAATTCATTTCCAGCAAGAGCGCACACTAAGTAGTGCCTTGCTTTAGTTTTGAGCGAGGTAATTCTCTTTCTTCAAATTCATGCCGACAATCTCTGGGATCAAATGGAGGAACTATGAGATCTCATTCCATTATAATCTGCCAACAATCGGCTTCTTTTGCTCCTTTGAACAACATCATTCACATTTTCCAATATGAGAAGTGTTGCCCTGCAAAGAGTGGGGGACGTTCAGTCGAATGACATTAGTTAAGAACATCGATAATTTGCTCAGTTTGGATATCTGATACCTTAGCACCACCTTACTGTGCCAGATGTAGATTTTTGAGCAACACACTGTTTTTACCGCTAGGTCCAGCAATAGATTTATGTAGCAATAATTGCATAGAAAGCGTTCCATCAAATCTGCTCTAATACTAATTTTGGATCGTTTATGTACACTAAGAGGGGGGAATTAGTGTTTATCACTTTTTCGCCCTTTCTAAGTGTATGCGGAAGCGTACTGTGTCACAGCAAAGCGTTTCTCAAAAGTGAGGTCGACTCGCTATAAGCGTTACGATTTTGATCGTTAGATACTCGTATAGATTTAAGCACGATCGCAAGGGACACAGTTGTTTTATAGTGGTTCGGCCTTAATCGACCTACGTCCACTTTCCACCATAGAGGTGATTCCACTATATAAATATAATGGGTGCAAATGAACCTTTTGCACTAGGCTTTCGGTATCTCAACAAGTGAGATTTAAAATCCTTTACAAGAGAAAATCATTCCTGGGCAACGATCAGCTCCTCACACAATAGACTTCTTCTCGTTTTCAGCAGAATGATGCTCACGCTCAGTAGTTGATTGCTCAAAGTATTTTAACATAGCTTTTGCCTCCTCTCAGATAGATCATGTCTACAAACACAGGAGAGACAACCACAAAGAGAGTCACTTAGATCAAAAAAGCAAACAAAAGAAAAGGTTGGTTCCTCACAAAGCGGAACCTGACTTCTCACACGGCGAAGTCAAGGTATCCGTCCTACACACAGTTCGGACGTGCATGGTTACCACAGCTGTGACTCATTACCCTGTACACCCGGTGCCTAGTGTGGAATTTTCAGATTCGGTGACTCCCACTCAACCTGCTCTACGGTCCCTCTATATTAGGAGGTCGAGACTTCTGCACAGCACCCTTTTGCTCGAGAGAACCTCTTTCCACTCTGAGAAAAGACTGCTCAACCCGTAGGCACGAGACTTCTGGCGCTCACCCGCAAGTGCGTGTCTAACTGCACAAACTCCATAGGTTCGTGACTTCCCTGAGAAAAGACGCGACAAGAATGACTTCTTGCCGATGGGTCAGCAACTGGTTACTGCAATATGAACAAGTATTCACTTAGCTTCCCTTAGACGATTAACCAACCGCTCGTTGAACGCACAGAAGAGACACAGTCCCTCTCACGACGACCATGGTAGCACACAGCCCTTGGCACTCCCGCATGCAGTTGTGAAAGGTAAGAACCAGACGATCACTTGGTACCTTCCATTCTTCGTCGACCACATAGCTCACACAGATCCTCAAAGCTTCACATAGATCACACAAGCTTTGGACAACCACACAGACCACACAGACGCTCAAAGGCACCTTGATCTAAGAGCCTTATCTGACTTTTATGGGAAAATCATCGTGGGAGGTGTCCATGCTCATTAGGACGATTCTTTGATTTGTTTTCAAAATTGCATACAGTTCTGAGCAGATTCCTGCTCAACGGTCGCTGCGCCCAAGAAGGAAAGTCCTCGAATGGTAACTTCCTTTAATTAATCTATCTCATCTGAACGAGAAGATTTATTTCCATGTTTTATAAATTAACCGACCTAATGATAATCTTATCATATCAGTTATTGAAATTAAATAATTAAGATTATTTGATTTGACAATTTCTCTCTTTGTAGCATAACGTTCCTGCAGTTGATCAGAATAAAAATTTTGTTTCCAAATATTAACCTGGAAAGCTAATATTCTAATATTGAGTTGCCTAAACGTATGATTTGGATACACCTAATCAAATTCAATGTATTTAGACATGTAGACATATATTCTGAATTAATTCAAAATATAAAATAAATAGGAAATATTTGTTTCCATATATTTAATGAATAAGCGTAACAAGACCGTAACAACATACTGTTCACGCTAACTGTGCCTCAGCAACTCTTTGTTCAAGCTCATCACTAAAGATAAGCTTGCTTCTTATGAATGAAATTAATCAAAAAGATTTTGATTAACTTCCATAATTAGAGGCTTTAAGATATATTCTAAATTAAATTAGAATATTTAGAACATCTAGATAATGATTGAACATTGAATTAATTTGAACAATTCGAAATACCAATTAATTTCAATAGTTTATTTTGGAAAATTAATTATTTCCACGTTTACAAAAGTACATACGCAATATTACAACGTCACCTTACTGTAACGCAACATTACATTCCTCAAGCTCATCATTAAAGACAAGTAAAGTGTTACCGCAACACAATGTTATGATTTTATAGCATAACTTCTCAAGTCCATCATCAAAACCGTGGTTAACACCGGGTCTCGAGGACAAGACCCACCGGATTTTCCTCTCCGACAACTTACCTCAAATCTGACCCTTGAGAGAAGTCTGTGGTTGCCCTACTCTCCCTTCACCTGGCATCGGCCTCCTCGTAACTCCAACAACAACGATATGTTCTCAGCCCCCCTCCCACCAATCCGGCCAAGTATCCCGAGACTTTTCTTGGGAGCCACAGTAGAGCGCCCTCCTTTTGTTGTCTCGCCATCTGATTAGCCATCGCGCTGTTTCGAGGGATTCGAGCGAGCCCCACTGATTCGAAGATGGAGTTGTGATGCCTCTCAGCTGCTTACCTTTGAATGTCGACCCCGATCCTTGGAACCTTAACAGCAGCAGTGCTGCCAATTCCCTGCCTTCGCTCCAGATGGTGTGGCTCCGTCTCCGCTACATTCTTAGCCCTAATTTCCAGTCAGAGGTAACAAACCCTCTTCTACTCATTTTGATTAAAATGGTTACTGCCTGCAATTAAATATCCAGCTCTAATTTCAGCAATAGTTATAATGCTTGTGATCATTTATCGAAAGCGAGAATTTTAATTTATAACATGTTTAATTTGTGTTGATGTCGAATTTTTAGATATCTGCTTTGTTTCTTCCTCAATGCTTAATCGGACGTCTCGAGTCTCTCTCATTTTTTTGTTTGGTCAAGTCATTAATGTCTAAAAAATCACTGAACTCTTTGGGAATTCATTTTTACTTTTCTGCAATTTAATCTCACATTGATGTTTTTATGCGTCAGATAAATTATTACCATGTCTCAATGAATATTGCTTACTTTCGTTTCTTTTGATTACATGTGAAATGTGATGGAAATTACGCCGAATAGCCGAAATCCCACCGCACGGTAAGACCAATTCTGTTCAATTAAACTTTATTTGAATTTAATTATTTCTAATCACACTTCCATTTTATTTTCCATGTACACTGCACATGCAATTTAGGAATGATTAATTCTGAATCTTCGTTTAAGGACTTGAAGACACGTTTATCAGACCGTGTTTGGTTGTATCTACTGCGGCCTAAACACCGTCGGCTTCACGTAAAGCGGCCCCAACTGTCATTTAAAGCACACAGGGGATGTGCGTGCCTCCCCGAAAAAGTTAAAATTCCACTTGACGGGCTGTTGGCCCAAGTGTATAGGCCTGTAGCCATCGCCCCTTCCCGTCCCTTTTATCTAAATAATTGGGTGTGATTGTGTGCATTTTTAGGCTTATAGAATTTATGTCGGGTGCTGATTTTTAACTAAACAGACATAAATTCGGGTCCAACACCCGTAAAACATCTATACGAGTCCGACCCTACTCTCAGATCGAGTCCAATGAAAATTTAATAAAAAAACAAACCTTTTGGAGTAAACGCTACCATTTTTTCGCAAGTTAAAATGTAATAGTTAATAAATAAAAATATCTTATCTCACTTATGGTTTTTCGGACTTAAACAAGTTTTCAAACTTAAGTTGGTGCGACTCTATATAGTTTACCTATGTTAAACAACAACAACTATTTTATGACGTCATTAAGAGGAAGGCACATGGCGTCGTTAACAAATTCTCCGCCTCCGTCACATTGTAGTGCACGAATTGAAGCTGAAAATTCAGTGGTGATTTCAACATGAAGATGGATGAAATGATCGAAGACCTCCGACCTTCTCCGAAGAAGGTAGAGCCAAGCATGGCGGGTGTCGTAATCAATAAACATGACATAATAATTGAAGCAAGATGTTGATTCAATATGAGACTTCCATACATCAACGTGCAACAAATTAAAAGGTCTTGTCGATCGGGAAGTGGAAACAGTAAAAGGAAGTGGAAACACTAAAAGGGAGGTGCCGGGATTTCCTAGAGCGCAAGAATTGCAATAATGCTGATCTGTTGATACGGGACGACAAGGAATAGATGATTTCGTTACCGGAAGGAAATGTAGCACGCCACTAAAAATGGTGCGAAATGAAGTGACGTTGGAACAAACGGAAAGTGTGTAAGGATAGGCGGCTGAAAGAAAAAAAGAAGGGTTGAGATCAACCTCCACGGATACAAATTCACCACCGTGAAAGAAGACTCAGATAGACTCGTTTTTACCGTGTATACAGAGACCACCACGAATAAGAGGAGGGTGAGGAACAACGCGGAGAATACAGAAACACCACCTTCGGTTGAACTCTCTACTCAATCTACACTTGGAATCCACCAAATGAAGAAAGATGTTGAAGGGGAATCCATTCACTTTGGATACAAGACAAGGTCTTATAAAAGGGGTTTGTAATATGAAAATCAAAAGTTTTTCTCAAATGAGTTACAAAAGCACCTTATATAGTGGTCTTGGAAAGAAAAGTAACTAAATTCAACAACGTCCAACTAAATGCATGCATAAATTAGTCCTAGCCATAATGGTTTATTGGGAATGAATGCAACTAAATGCAAGGGAGTGGAAGCATGAGTGGTATTGGAATTCAATGAGTCTTCAATGCAGGGTTGCTTCTGCTTCGACTTGCTTTGTTTCGACTAGGCTTGCTTCGACTAATCAACGGTCGACTAAATAGTGAGTTAGTCGATGGAGAGAAAGGTGACCCCTTTTGTCAATGGTGTGTCAATGGTCCTTGTATCAGTTGTCTTGTTGAATACGTGTGGTAATTGGTGAAGTTGATAAAGTTTTCGAAGTACATCTGAGTGAGGGTGGCAAAGACACGAGTGCCAGTCAACGATGGTCGCAAGGGCAGTCTTTGAAGAACTAGTCGTCAAGGGCAGGCAACATTAGGCGCCTTTCTTATGTTGTCACAACAGCTCCGTCCCGGTGCGGCGATCCTTCACAACAAAGGAAGAACCGTCAAACTCGACTGAACAGAAATTGTCATGACATAGACGCTTGATCGTAATCAAGTTGTGACAAAGCTATGCAATAAAGAACGTCGGTCAAACGTAGTATGCGATCGTTCGCACGAAGGTTGAGTTGACCAACACCGCGATGGAGAGATCGGTGTCGTTGCCAAGACGAACACGATGTAGACCTTACTATAGCACAAAATTATGGAGCATACCGGGGTGGACGGGTGGACGTCATGTGGTCTGTGACCCTGAAGTCCAGATACCAAGCATCAGTTATGCCTGCATCAACAGATAAGACGACGAGAGCTTTTGGTATGTGTTGACACTATAGAAAATCTTGGGCCTAGTTCTGACAAAGCCCACAAAAGCCCATAGCCGAGACCAACATATCAGGCTTGCGCCTACAGGAGGAAGTTTACAGAGGCAGAATAGTAACCTTTTAATCAAGGGCCTGTACCTGGGACACGAAGTCTACAGGTTTGCGCCTGCGACACGAAGTCTACAGGCTTGCTCCTGCGGCACCAAGTCTACAGGCTTGCGCCTACGGCACCAAGTCTACAGGCTTACGCCTGCGACACAAATTCTGCAGGCTTGCGCCTATAGAGGATATTAAGACTGTAGGCCTGCGCCTGCAAGGGACACGTGTCAAAGGAAAATGGTTCCACGACCCCGAGATAATTGGGACTTGTTACCCACGCATAACACTAGCACACGTCTTAAAGATAATCAATTAAACCCGAAGTCAGAGGAGCTGATCCACGATCAAATAAGTGGGAATCAGTTAATTCCGAGATTCTTGGGATGAGTTGAGTCTGGAATATCTTCAGAAGGTCGTAACAGACCGAGTATAAAAGGAGGAGATCTTCCCCAGAGAAAATCACGATCAAAACAGCCAACAGAAGCTTATTTAGCTCGTCACCCCTTAGCGCAGTTGTTAGGATTCCCCGATCTGGGTGAGGCCCTTAAGGTTTCTTTGGTCTTCACTTCCATTATCAGAGTGAGAAACCGTAGCCCTGATAACAAACCTTCCGCCTTCACCTCCACCATCAGAGTGAGCAACTGTAGCCCTGATAACAAACCTTCCGCCTTCACCTCCACCATCAGAGTGAGCAACCGTAGCTCTGATAACAACCCTCCGCCTTCACTCCCACCATCAGAGTGAGCAACCGTAGCTCTAGTAACAGCCCTCCACCTTCGACACTTCCGCCAGGGCAGATCACCACAGCCTTGACACCCACGTCCGTCCCAGCACTCGACCATACTCAGTCCACCAAGCCCAGCAGCCAAGTTCTGCCACCCGAGGAGCGCAAGCCTGTAGCGTTCCACCATCAAGTCTACTACAATGCTCCAAGTCTGTGGAGCACTGTAGCTAGTCTACGTCTTTACCACCGTCCTTATTTTACTTTTATGGCTGTAAGCGTTCTTTACTTCCTGTAAAAACTGTTTGCATTCAATCAAATTCTTCAATTACTTACTAGCAACCACATCTATAAAATCCCTTTGTGAGTCGTATTGCCAAATACTTCCGACGTGATCCGTTTCCTACTCGAACAGTATGTTTTCCGGGGCACGATTCTAGTGTAGGTTGCATGTCGTGGCGGCATGACCGTGACGATTGCAGATCTAGCAGATGATGGGGGGTGCAGTAGTCAGCTGGCCACAATTGTTGTGGTCGGAGGAGGGCAGACGAGTGGAGCTGCTTTGCACGACTGTTGAGGCAATGTTGGAAGAAGAAGCTGATCCTGGAGAAGCTTGACGTGCGAATCATCGTGCCCGACGTCGAGACGATGAGGCAGCCTAGTACAACATGCTAGGATGTGTCACCAAAATCAGGCTCAAGCTCTTTTAACCTCGCAGTTGAGAAGACTAGCACGAACTTGGTCGAACGTTTGATTAATTGCAAAGTACGAAAGAATGGTGACCAAGCTTTCGTATGATCGAAGCAAGCCGCAAAGTGATGCGCACCACAACCAGATTGAAAAAGTTACAATCAATGAGGAAGTTGTGGCATATAATGTGCTGGAGTGGATTGGACCAAGTAATGCTTCATTTGGGCAAGTCTGAAGCATTTTCGAGAAGTAAAGGCCCCTACTTAAGACCCAGTGCATGGAAGAATGAATTTGAAGTCTTAAGGTCTTAAATGGAATCATTTACAAAGTTAGTGGGATGGTGGTAGTGGGGAATTGATTAAGGGGTTAGTGGGGAGTTCATTTAGTGCATTTAGTGCAGTTGGTCTATAACTCTTTTCGATGTCTTTTAGAAAGTCCTTTGCAGATGGAGAAAGAGGAAGTTTTTGGGAAGTTTAAACTTGAGTTGTTCTATCTATTTTCCGTATCACTTAGCCTAGAATCTAAGTGTGGTGAGTTGAAAGTGTTCGCAGCCTTTCGTTCACGGTGGTGCCATCGCTGTATCCGGGTTCGAGGTTTGTTCAAGTTTACTTTGCTGGGTATTTTCCGTATCATTTGGTATCAGAGCGCGAGGTTATGGCTGGAAGACTTCCACGCGGCCTTTCTCTTCAAGAAGCACGCACTATTCATTTGAAGCGTGAAGTAGCAGATCTAAGGCGCCAACTTCGACAACTTCTTAGTGAACTTGGCACGTCAAAAGGTCATTCACATTCAACTTCTGTTCAAGCGGAGGAGGACAACCCATTCGTGGAGATGTCCAACGATGAGGAAGCTCAGCGGGGGGTCCATCGATGCCTGCTCGTTCTTTTGGAGTAAGAGTTGATATTCCGGAGTTCCAAGGGAGGATTGATCTAGTCGAATTTCTTGATTGGCTCTACACAATCGAGAGGGTGTTCTAGTATGAAGACATCTCTGAGGGCAGACGTGTTAAGATGGTGGCACTCCATCTCCACAAGTACGTAAGTATGTGGTGGGAGAATCTCAATCACCAAAGGCAGCGTGAGGGTAAGGAGAAAATACGTTCATGGGAAAAGATGAAGCGAGCGTTGAAGAAGCGGTTCTTGTCGAAACGCTATCGTCTGGACCTTTTCCTCAAGATAAATTCGCGGCAACAATCAGCGTCTGTTTCGGAGTACACCCGCGAGTTCGAACAGCTCATGTTACAATGTGACATATTCGAGCCACGGGAACAGACCATTACAAGATACATAAAGGGTCTCAAATCACAAATGGCAAATGCAGTGGAGTTACAACCTTATTGGAGCTTTGGAGATGTCTGCAACCTTGCTCATAAGGTTGGGAAGCTGCAAGTGAAACGAGCATCACTACGGCCAGCTACTAAGGCATTTCCTCCCAGAAAAGGCGGCACTTCATCTCGATCTAATCCGTTGGCAGCTAGTAAGGAGAAAGGAAAAGATGAATTCTGACCACCCCAGGAAGCTGGAAGGGGTGGAAAATGCTTCAAATGCCAAGGTTTTGGACAAGTCGTGGTTGAATGTCCAGCACGAAAGACGATCAACATCAAGGAGCTATCCGACGACGATGAAGATGAAGGGGCTCGAGAGGACGGGCCCATATGGGATGCTGAAGAAGAATATGTGGAGGAGCCGGATGAGAGAGAATTGCTCGTAGTTCGCAAGGCTCTAAATGCAAACGTCGTACCGGAGGAAGCTGACCAGCGAGATCGCATCTTCCAAACCCCTTGCACAGTACAAGGGAAGGCGTGCCATGTGATTGTGGCTAGTGATAGCTGTACCAATGTGCATCAACTACCATGGTGGAGAAGTTAAAGTTGCTTACGAATCCACACCCCCAACCTTACAAGCTTCAATGGCTAAACAAGGACAGCGACATGTGGGTAACTAAACAAGTTCTCATCTCCTTGTCTATTGGCCAAAACTACAGGGACACAGTGACCTGCGATGTCGTGCTAATGGACGCATGCCACTTATTGTTGGGAAGACCTTGGCAATATGATCGACAAGCTGTGCATGATGGGTATCAGAATACCTATTCTATCACCATGGACTAGAAGAAGATAAAACTTCTACCATTGTCGGCACCAGCCACGTCAAGGCCACCGAAGGATGCTCAAAGTCAAATTTCGAAGCAAGTTGAGTTGATGAAGGCCGTTCGAGGCAATGAGCACATGTACGTCTTGATGATCCTCGAGGTAAGCATGGAAGCAAGCAACTACACACCCTCTAGTAAAGAAATTACTTCAGGAGTTCGAGGACGTGTTTCCGAAGGAGATGTTCGGAGAACTTCCACCATTGCGGGATATCCAACATCAAATTGATCTCATTCCGGGGATGACGCTTCCCAACAGACCAGCCTATCGCTGCAATCCCGAAGAAGCAAAAGAGCTACAACGGCAAGTGGAAGAGCTTATTCAAAAGGGGTTCGTGCGAGAAAGTCTCAGCCCATGTTTCGTTCCCGCTATCCTCGTGCCTAAGAAGGATGGTTCATAGAGAATGTACATGGACAGTCGCGCTATCAATAAGATCACGGTCAAATACAGGATTCCCATTCCTCGTTTAGATGACATGCTTGATGAGCTGTATGGCGCGTGCGTTTTTTCGAAGGTGGATTTGCGTAGTGGATATCACCAAATTCGTATGAAAGAAGGAGATGAATGGAAGACGACGTTCAAGACCAAGTTCGGCTTGTACAAATGGCTTGTTATGCCTTTCGGCCTCTCGAACGCGCCTAGCACTTTCATGAGATTGATGAACCAGCTGTTCCGACTTTTCCCTAGCACATTCGTCGTTGTTTGTTTTGACGACATTCTTGTATATAGTCGCATCGAAAATGAGCACCTGGAGCACCTTCGACAGTTGTTCTCCACGCTTCGAGAACAACACCTCTTTGGTAACATCAACAAATGTGAGTTCCTTGTCCCCAAACTTGTCTTCTTGGGGTATGTCATCTCCAAGGATGGAATCTAGCTCGACAAGAGCAAAATCGAAGCGATCCGAGACTGGCCAATTCTAAAGACCACCCATGACGTTAGAAGTTTCCACGGTCTTGCTTCATTTTACCGGCGGTTCATCAAAGGCTTCAACACCATTGCCACACCATTGACCAAATGCCTGAAAGGAACAACCTTTGAATGGACAACGGAAGCCCAGACGAGTTTCGAAAACCTCAAGAGACGACTTTGCGAGGCACCGGTTCTAGCGCTTCCGAACTTTGAAAATTTGTTTGATGTGGAGAGTGACGCTTCAGGGACTGAAATTGGAGGGGTCCTACTTCAAGAGGGTCGACCGATCGCCTACTTTAGTGAAAAGCTGAATGGATCGCAGCTGAACTATTCAACTTATGACAAGGAGTCTTTCACAATAGTTCGAGCATTGGAGAATTGGAGTCACTATCTGTTACCTCGAGAGTTTGTTCTTTATACAGACCACGAAGTTTTGAAGCACATAAATGGGCAGGTCAAGCTCCACAAGCGACATGCGAAATGGGTGGAGTTCCTTCAAACATTCATATTCGTGCTGAAACACAAGTCTGGAGCAAAGAATGTGGTTGTGGATGCCCTATCAAGGAAAATGACGTTAATCAGTATGATGGAATCCAAGTTGATTGGATTTGAGGCGCTGAAGGAGCTGTACACCACCGATGAAGATTTCAAGGAGATTTACCTCGAGTGCTTGACCAAGGCAGTGGAGCATTACCATCTTCTCAATGGTTTCCTATTTCGAGGTTCAATACTATGCGTTCCTCGAAGCTCTGTTCGAGAGTTGCTGATTCGAGAAGTTCGTGGAGGAGGGATTGCTGGCCATTTCGGAGTGCAGAAGACATTTGAAATGTTGCACGAACATTTCTATTGGCTAGGGATGAACAAAGCCGTCCAGGTGCTGGTTCGACGGTGTAGCATTTGTCAGCGGTCGAATTGTCATATCCAGCCACAAAGCCTCTACACTCCTCTACCGGTGGCAGATCATCCATGGGAGCACGACAGTATGGACTTCGTTCTTGGATTGCCACGAACGCAGCGACAAAAGGACTCCATAATGGTGGTTGTTGATCGATTCTCGAAGATGGCACATTTCATTCTTTGCAGGAAGACTGACGATGCCACTAATGTTGCGGATCTATACTTTCGCGAAATTATTCGGCTGCATGGTATTCCAACGACGATTGTATCTGATCGTGATGCAAAGTTCCTAAGTTGCTTCTGGAAGACATTGTGGCATAAGCTTGCGACAAAACCACTCTTTAGCACCACTTGTCACCCACAGACTGATGGCCAAACGGAGGTAGTTAATCGAACAATGGGAGCCATCCATAGGACAATTGTGTCAAAGAATCAGAAGGATTGCGACATCAAGCTTGCCCATGCCGAATTTGTATACAATCGAGCTCCTCACAGCACTACGAAAGCATCTCCCTTTGAGGTAGTTTACGGTATTAACCCGCAGGTGCCTATTGAACTATTACCGATACCAAGCAAGGACGCAATGAACATGGATGCTGTCAACCGAGCCGAGGCAATGTTAAAACTCCACCAGTAGATTCGAGCAAATATTGAGAAGCAAAATGAAAGATACATGAAGAAGGCGAACCAGAGACATAAGGAACTAATCTTCCAACCTGGTGATCTAGTATCGATTCATCCTCGCAAGGAAAGGTTTTCTACAAGGCGAAAGAATAAACTCATGCCTCGAGCAGAAGGTCATTTTCGTGTGGTGGAACGGATCAACAATAACGCCTACAAGAACAGCCTCCGGGGAATACGGAGTTTCGGCAACTTTCAATGTTCAAGTCCTGGCATCATACGAAGATGATGAAGACTCTTAGAGTTGAGGACAAATCTTTTCCAACAAAGGGGGAATGATGCGCACCACAACCAGATTGAAAAAGTTACAATCAAGGAGGAAGTTGTGGCATAATGTGCTGGAGTGGATTGGACCAAGTAATGCTTCATTTGGGAAGTCTGAAGCATTTTGGAGAAGTAAAAGCCCCTACTAAAAACCCAGCCCACGGAGGACAAATTTGAAGTCAGAGTCTTAAATGGAGTCATTTATGAAGTTAGTGGGATGGTGATAGTGGGGAATTGATTAAGGGGTTAGTGGGGACTGCATTTAGTGCATTTAATGCAGTTGGTCTAGAACTCTCTTCGATTACTTTTAAAGGGTTTTATGCAGAACGAGAAAGAGGATGTTTTTGGGAAGTTTAAACTTGAGTTGTTCTATCTATTCTCTTTATCACTTAGCCTAGAATCTAAGTGTGGTGAGTTTAGAGTTTTCACAGCCCTTCGTTCACGGTGGTGCCATCATTGAATCCGGGTTCGAGGTTATTCTAAACAGATCTTGTTCGGGTTCTTCTTAATTTGTTCAAGTTTACTTTGCGGGGTGTTTTCCGCATCACAAAGGGTGTATAACACTACCTCAGACGTCGAAATCAGTTTGCCAATTGCAGATAATTGGTCGGCGACGGTCTTCAGATCTCGAAGAAAGATGGCCACAGATTGGTTTGTGAACGGGAGTGAGAGAAGTGGATTGCGCAGCTCGAGTTCGCAGGCGAGCGTGGCTTGTAGAAAGCGCACATAAGGAGTCGACTAGATCTCATGTGCTGGCAAAATATCGTAAACTTACTGCAACATTTCTGGGGTCAATGTCGCGAGGATGTTTGCCCTGAGGTTGTGGTTAAGACGGAGCCACATTTGATATGTGGGGTTTGAGACAACATGCGCATCTTGAATAGACACTTCGGCAGACGGCTGACGGATAGTTCCGTCTACATAAGGCAGCATACCAATGTTATGAAGATTCTGCCATAAGGGAAAACCATATCGGGTAATTGTCGTGTAGATCACCAAATTGGCCATTAACCCAAAACTCTCAACAATAATTAAGTTTTAATCAAAAGCGATCAGACTACGATTAACCTTAACCGATGGTGCTCTTTGAATTTTAAAGATTATCAAACATGCTTGCGGTTTCATAAAAATCGTTGAACATGTTTAGCGATACTTAATTAATGCTTATCATCCCTAAACATGATTGAATAATTGACTTCAAATTAAAATTAGTTACATGAAACTAAAATCTTATTTGCAGTTTTATTAAGCGATATAGTCACTTCTAAACTTTTCATGAATTTTTAAGCATTTCTACTTCTTTCTTTTAGTTTAATTTTGATTTCGGACTAAACCAAAAACCACTTTAAAAACCAAGGAATAATTTACGACTATCTAGATTTTCATTTAAGTCCTGACTAATGTGAAAGTTAAAATAAATTTAGGGACCCAATCGGTGATTTTCTGACTCTTCTAATTCTTCTAAAAAGGAGAAGGGAAAAGAACCAGGATGCTCACTGGATCACGACCACCTCGGACGAACGACAATAAAAGAAGAGGAGAAATGGCAGTTCGAGGCAATACTACAAGTGTATTGGCACTATGGACAGCTGGTGCCCGGAGGAATCGTTGAATGTGTGGTCGCTGTTTGAAATGGAAGAAAAGAGGGAAGAGAGCGGATGGGCAGCCTTAAGCGGAAGCACTTATGGACGCCATCGACGATGCCTTCGGAAGTGATCAAGAACGCAGGAGCACAAAGAAAGCTTGAACAATGGAATGCTTGAAAAGATAAATTGACAATATGTCCATCTGCAGAGAGGTGCCTTGCCTAAGAACAAGTATTTATACTAAGCTAGACCTAGTCTTTGTGCAATGCCTAAGAACAAGTATTTATACTAAGCTAGACCTATGTATATATGGTAGGGAAATATTGCACATATATTACGCTTCCTTTGCTACCAGTCTCTATGGAATATCTCCTTTCCATACGAGCAATATTGGCAACAATCTCCTTCCGAATCCTGAGATCATCTGAAGTCTTCCTTAACAGCTAAGTTGATCAATCGCGTCGCCTATTGGCCTTCGCTGTAGAGTTTCCTCGTTCCCTCAACCAACTGTCGCTTGTCGCTTACGCTGTCCCTTGTCGCCTGTCGCCTGGTATCCTTGTCGCTTGGTGACTGCTTCGCCCAACAAGCCTTCGCCTGGTGTATTTCAGTTGTCACCTCCTTACTGGATTCCCGTCCTTTGGGCCTATATTCTAGACCATTGATCAATAGATGAGACCAAGATCTGTGGCCCAGAATTTTTATTGTTAAACATATAAGCCACCCTCATTTCAGACGGAGTGATCCCTCTCGCCTTGAAAAAGACCAAGTAATCATTCCCCTGCAACTCGGTAACGTACGCAGGCGAGTAATAAATCCCTGACCGTCGATATCCCCTAAGCGTATCGGTTGAGATTTCCTAGGGTAACTGTTGAAATCCCCGAGATCTCTACCATGATATCTCCTATCAAGTTCCTTTGCCCTTCATGATTTAACTATAAAAGGTGGTGCTCGGTTCGTCTTTCAAATTTCAACTACTGCTTCTGAAAATAACCACGCCATAAATCTCTTTCCTTCTCAAAAACTCGCCCAGGGACTATGTCCATCACCTTAGCTTGCTTGAGAGTCTATGTCCTTCACCTTATGAGGATGGTATCCTTCCTTCTCTTTTATTCCATCTGGAAAGAGAAAGGGTCCGAGTCACAACCCGATGCCTCATTTCAGGTTGTGTCCGTTTGGGAGAAGCCCTGGCGGTTTTGCTCGGATGTTGTCTGGGTGGCATCTCGCCTTATGAGGAGGGTGTTCAGGTTTCCCACCTTGCTTCCTTTCAAAGAGGAAAGGCCCTATACAAGTCCTCAACGCGGCGTTCTAGGCGGCGCTCTTTTAAGCCAGCCTTTGCCACACTCCGAAGATATCGAGCTTCCAGGGTCGGTGAGAAACCACGGAGGAGCCCTCCATCCTCGGTTCGTAAGCCTCACGGCTTTTGGGAGAT
This sequence comes from Melastoma candidum, assembly GCA_023653495.1. Lineage (NCBI taxonomy): Eukaryota > Viridiplantae > Streptophyta > Magnoliopsida > Myrtales > Melastomataceae > Melastoma > Melastoma candidum. The sequence continues at coordinate 15,703,945 of CM042891.1, forward strand.
CCGACCCAACAGTGGGTCTCCAGCTCCAAGGCATCGCGTGTTCTCCTCGTGCAGAGTGATGGATCTTCTTCGTCAGAGGGAAGGACCGGGTGTGACGTGTGACCGTCTTCTAGGGATTAACTCTCGATTCTCCTGTGAAGCTTGTAGGGTTTTCTTTATCATAGAGAAGAACCTAGTGTCTGCCTGGTTCCTATGAATGAACCCTTGAACGTTTCTATGATCTTCAGTAGAGCATTTCCTAATAAACGGAAACGTCATCTACTGAATCGCTTACGTTTCGTTTGTTGTACATTTATCATCAATCAAACCCATGTAATGAAACATATTTGAATGAGAATAAATGTGTTTCTTGGATCGCTTACGTTTCGTTTGTTGTACCTTTTGGGCCGCATCAGTTTTACGAAGGCCTCCACCACCGCCCCGTGGAAATTGGTCCCAAGCCTTGATCTGATCCTAACGGCATCACACCGAGGGGGGAAGAAAGGGAGGAGTAAGGAGGATGGGAACAAAAATTTCCCACCAATGGCGTCCTTTGATTTGGAGGGGGAGGATCAGATAGCAAAGTCTCCGGGGAAAATGTCGGTCCCTCTTTCAACAAAGCGCAGCAAAAGCCTCCTGCAGCCCGTCACCGGCAACTACGAACAACGGTGAAGCAGTCCGTAACCTCGTTCTAGCATCCAACATATCGTGGTCGTCTCGGCTCCCCACAAAAGCCGACATTCATCCTGGATTTTCCTAGCCGTGACTTCCCTGGCTCACACCGAAGACAGCAGATGACCTCGCCATGGAGACCACTGTTTCTAGAACCCCTCCTCCTCATCCAGCAATTAGCAAGGAGCCAGCATCAGCGCCAATTTGCAGCAAACCTCAGCCGCTCCATCTCTGCGGTCATGTTCTCCAATGATGGCCAACAACTATGCTTGCGGTCCAAAGACAACTCAGCCAACGTTCCTCAATGAACGGCCTCCTCCCTCCAGCCTCGATGGCAATATGCATCTCCAGCGGCTGTTCCGACTCCAAGAAGCCGCAGCTCCACTTCCTATCTCGAAATCAGCGGATGGATGTTGGCCTCACTGTTCTCAGTCTCAAGCGACAACCCAACCACCCCCAAAAACCAGACATCTCCTTGTTCCTTCTCCCTCACTGACGTGTCCCCCACTTTGCCTCATCACCTTCTTGGCTCCAAAGTAGCCACAGTAACTCCACACCAGAAAAATGGACATCTCCCAGAACCTCCCCCAGCCTCTGTCTCGAGAAGAAGCCAAAGCCTCTTTGATTCCTCCTCGGGCCACCCCGAGGCGAGGTACCCTCGGTGAGTCCTCCTCTCACTTGTTCAACTTATTCAATGAGCACCCCATGATGTCTGTCACTCTAACCGCTTTCTGCCTACTCATATTATGGTATTAATTTGCATGAACACACTGTTATCTACGAGTTCGGGATGGTTGGAGGCTGAAAATCGCGAATATGACGTCGCAGTTCACTTTTGGGGAGCACTGCTCTTCCATTCAGTAACGGAATCGAGCTTAGCCAGGTCCATTCTCTTCCTTTCTCTCTTCTAATCGTGTGGATAGCTTATGCGTCTAAATCGAGTATGTATAGCCTAAGTTATGACTGATTATTGGGATATATGTGTGCTGGAATGAGTTGAGTTTTTATACATAATTTCTTGCTTATTACACGGAATGAGTTGAGTTTTAGCACTTTAGCTTCTTTCTTTAACGGGGAACAATTCTTCTGTTGACAACCTTTCCAAACGAATGCATTTAAATGAAGTTTTTGGTCATTGAAAGTTGGAGAGTGAAGCTGCTCTGTTTCGTGCATCCGCGAAGCAAGTAGCTGCATTCAATTGGACATAACTCGGTCCGTGTAGCTTGAAATTACTTGAAACTAGGGATCGCTTCCTCCTCAACTTTTCTAAAACTTTTATGTTTTGAACCTTTCCATTTGAGGCCATTTCGGTCGAGTTTTGCTAACATTGCAGAACAATGTGTTTATGTTAAAGAGCAGACCTGTTGCTTCTGTTTCTTGGACATAACTCGAGCACCAAAGAAACCAATTTGGTTGAATGCATCTTCAAGCTTTCTACAACTTTTATGTTTTGAACATCTTGATTCGAAGCCATTTTAGTCGATCTTTTGTCAGTCAAATGATCAACTGCAGGGCGCAACCGTTCTGCACCTGAGTAGCAATACTACTTTGATTAATTAAGTGTAATTTTGGCTATAAAGCTTCAATTGACTCAAAATCAATTGGATTAGTTTCCTCTCTAGTTAATCTACAATTTTTATGTTTTGCACTCTTCCATTCGAAGCATTTTTGGTCGACCTTTTACGAGTTTAAAGACGTGTTGCGTTCTGTCCAAGTGCAGAAATGCTGATTCAGTTTTCAGGAAATAACTTGGGCTACACAGCTTTGTTTAACCTAAAACTAATTGATTTAGCTTTATATTTCACTTATCTATAATTTTTATGTTTTGCACTTTTCATTTTAATCAAGTTTGACCTATGGTCAATTGCGGTCAAACTTGATCTACAATGCTGTTTGGCTGAAATATGTTCTGTTCGAAGGTCCAAATTCTTTGTGATGCTGGCAACAGATTACATGTCCGTTCTTCCTAAGATTTGGTATGCCAAATCTTGATTGTGTTATCTAGCTTCTGGAAAAATTTCATTATTTTTCGATGAATGAATGAAAAGTAATGAATTTTTTCTTTATTGTACATGAGCTGTCCAGTTTCTATTGACAGCCATGCTTATTCCTTGATTTTAGGAGATCTCACCGTTGGATTATGATGAAATTCCACATGTGAGTTTCTCATTAAGATCGAATATGTGAAGTTATAGTCTGTTTTCCAGACCTGTGTATGATAAATTTGCATCAGCATACTTGTTTTACTTCGCGGTTGCATAAATTATAATTCCACCGTTAGATTTTTTTGATATTTGACAAACATGCTTATTATTGACCTATCTATTTAATGTGCGGTTGGATCCATACCCTCTTGATTTCGTAGTGACCTACGCTTGTTTCTTCAATTCCGACTCAATTCTTTGATTTTGAAATGGGAATTGATTAACCACGTTTACATTTTCTTTGCATGGACATTACACATGTGATGATGACGATTCTCTTGAAGTTTTTACAATCTTAAATACGAAGATCACTCGGAGGGCGCGTGTATCAAACCGCGTTGGGTTGGATCAACCACGGCCTAAAAACCGTCGGTTCGAAGATTTCAAGCAGCTTCAACCGTCATCTAAGGTAACGAGAGGTGTGGCTCTTCCCGAAACATTTTCGAATCCGCTTTAACGGGCTGTGGGCCCAAGTGTATAGGCCCGCAGTCACCGTCCTTCCCCGTCGCTTTTATCTAAATAATTGGATGTGGATGAGTGTGTTGTAGGCCTATTGTTGTCGTATGTCTGATGCTTTTCCTAAACAGTCGACATGAGTTCAGGTCTAAAGCCCGAATCGGGTCCAACGCCCATAAAACATTGACACAAGTCCGGCTTGATTCCCGAATCGGGTCCAACACCCGTTAATCAAAATCAAACTTTTTTGGACAAGCGCCACTTTTTTCGCATGTTAGAATGTAAGAGTTGGTAAATAGGGAACCCCGAACTCTCTCTGGTTTTTCTGACTTAAACCAGTTTTCAAATTTAAATCGGTGGTGACTCCGTATAATTTACCTAGGTTAAACAACAATGTTTTACGGAGCCATTTTGGATGGGTAACGACGACACGAGCTGCTCTAGTCTTCTCTAAAACTCACGAATGAGGTCTTAATGTAGTCTTTCGCCCGATGCCTTATCGGATGATAACTTGACGGTCACAATGGTAGTCATCGGAGGTAATGGCTAGGAGATGGCATATATAAAGGTAACACAGGAGCCGTTCCGGGAAGAGATGGCGTCAAGGAGCCAGCAGCCCCGAATCCAAGAGGAGGAGACGACTTGAATTGTCGCAGTCACTCCAGGAAAAGAAATGACGTGAGTTGTCGATATCGTGGGCAGAAGCGTTAGCAATTCAACATCAAGGATGTTATGCTCTGATGTCATGTCGAACAACTCAATGACTCGATTATAAAAAAGGAGTGATGTTGCAGACGATGAAGAAGGATAATATATATAGCCCATATCACATACGATATAGTGGTAGGCATTCAGTTTAGTTATGTATTCTAGAGAGTGGCCAACACCACCAGGCATGAAGAGCTTTGGAACCAATACAGACATTAGTAGTTCCGTTGACACCATGTTCATCAAATCCAATGTCCCCAGGTAATTCAGAAAAGATCGTTGTTCATTGTTGCGACGTACATTCTTGGTCCAAACAGTTTATGTTTCTAATAAGACAGGCGGAAGTAATCAGACACTTGAGAAGTCCGTCAGCATGATTGTTCAGAAAAGCAGCAAATAGAAGCCAGTCCGGTTAATCTGATAATGCGAAGATGATTAACGAAGCTGATGATTGAAGTTGTGATGCTTTTAGTTCACTATTCATTGTACAGTCTGCTGCCAAAGTGGTGATTCTGAGGCCAGCAACTACTTCTCAAGTTGGGATAACCTCTTTCATGCCAAGGGCTTTGTTTCTCTCGTACCCAGGCATCAGGTACAGGAACCCGAAGGGACAACCACACCTATGAAGCAAACACATGTTGGGAGGCCAGAGTCTCCTGGATCCTTGATGCACCAAAGCGGAAAGAGTAGCTCGAACTTGGTATTGCGGCTAGGACACGGACAGAGCCCAACGATCCCTCTTCCCAACATCGGTAGAAACACACCATTACAAGAGGGGAACGCTGAATGAAAGGGCCAAGGAAGAACTCTCGCCAGACCTGAAGATGGAAGAACTCCTCTCAATGACACGAAGAATGACTACGCATGCAGCATCATCGCCTTCGTGAATCTCTCCAGCTGCAGCTAGGTTGATTCTTTCACTGGACTACAAGAGACGTATCCTCATGCTACGTTGAAGTACGACATCACTTGATGCGATGCCCCGAATTGAATTCTCACGTTCTCAATATAATGACCGTTAACAAATGGCGAAGATATCCTTTCACGACAATATGGAAAGCCTTGTCCTTGCGGACATTTGATGGCTTTTGTATTCTTTAATTATCTATTTTCGGTATACATAGAAAAAATGGGACATACTTCCAGCCGATTCTTTATCTGTTGGGACACTCTCTGCTGGACGGAATCTCTTAGCTTGTTTCTCGAGTCTGGTGCGGAATCAGGACATCAAAATCGGAGATTGTCCATTCCACCATCTCCTCTTTGTTGCTGACGTATATCTCAGTTCCCATGTCGATGGACGTCCAGATCCTTCTCGCAGGCTTCGTTCCCGGATCCTGCGATTAGCATTACCATCCCTTATGACAACTCGGTCGAAGATTTATGGGAATCCCAGTAAGCTTATGACCGACCTGGTAGAAGTACAGCCTACTGGACAATCCACCAACATCGAGCTCCCAAGTTCTTGCATCCCCAACCCAACCCTCCCCTTTCTTGATAGGGTAGCTGTAGGCGCCCCAGACAGGGTGTGGCAACAGCTGAACGAGCTCCTGCGCCTGAGGATTGCTGTAAGGGTCGCATGGGCTAAAAGGCTTCTCCGCGTATTTTGCTGTGCTTGGAGGGCAGTAGAGGTGGTATGCAGAGTAGGGGAAATTGGCGGTATCGTTCCGGAAGATCTTCTTGTCATCCGGAGTTATATGATATGGCGGGCAGTTGATCAAATTGTCAGGTCTGCACCAAGCGGGGGTGTCAGGATTGATGATCATCTCACAGTACCTGGTGACGTCGGTCGTGACGTCCCCATCGCAGGGCGAACCATTAAGCTTCCAGCAGCTGCCGATGTCAATCAGGTAGAATTGGCTGTTCGGGCCTCCTCCTTGCTTGATATCGAGGGTCACCCGGACCTTGAAATTCGGCGACTCTGGTAGCTGATCACAATATCACACTTCCTATCTTATTCGAGCAAAATACTAAATTCCGGGTCGTACCGAACTATATCTTCGGACAAGTCCAGCACGAAGTAACGAAAAAAACTTATTTGGACCGATCCATAATTCAAGGTCCAAACCCTCCGGAAGTATCGGGTAAGTTTTTTGGTCACGTGTCTGATCGTTCCGGAACGATCAAACAATTTGAAGTGAGAAGCAGAGGGATTGGGACTTACAGTTTTGAGCATCCCCCTGGTGTCGTAATGGTAGCCGCCGGAGAACCCCTTCGTCGCGTCCGCCCTCAGGTAGAGCATCAGCCACGGGTACTTCTTCGATGTCTTAAGCTTGTGGCGGAACACCCACCCCCCTTCCCAGACCTTCTTCTCCCACACGACTTCGTAATAGGACTCGCTGCCGCCTGCCGTCGTTGTATCGTAGCTCCCGTTGAACCATCCCCTCATCAATCCATTCCCCAACAGCTCCGTCGGGTGGTGTACGAACGTCGGCTGGTTCATGCACCCGTTGTCAAAGCACGGAAACCTCCCAGGCTTGAACGGCGGAGACTTCTTACCATTCTTGGGGCAGAGCCCCGACATGGTGTCATAGTTCCCGTTCTTCAGCATCACCATCCAGAACTGCCATGGATGAGGCTTATCAACAACCTCGCACAGCGATCCCAGGTACAACTCCTTCTCGACTGCGTATGCGTCTACGTCATGCAGCTTCCCCAAAGGCAGCCCCGGGAAGGGATCCCCGACCCCAAGCCGGTTGATGGACTCCGTCACTCTGTGCTCCAATCCGTCTGCCCACGAAATCACCAAAAAATGAACCAAAAAGAAAACGAGTTACACCCCAAAAGAACCCGGAAAAAGATAAAATGCACGTCCTAGCAGGAGCTTACTGGAGCGGACGTCGAAGCAATCGGCGGCACGGGGGCTGCCCATGCCGGATGCCTCCTTGCCGACCTCATTGCAGAAGTTCCAAGCCTCAAAGGCGACCCGGAGTCCATCCCTCCTCATCCCGGGATCGCCGACAGCGGACCACCAATCAGCGGCGCCACCCAACACGGGCGGAACCACATTCCAGACGAGGAGCAGGACATGCAGGCCAATGTGATCCGGCCGACACCGTACGATGACGTTGGAAAACCCCATGTTGGGGTTGGGGTGGTTTCGTTTGTAGGCAGTGGTGGAAGGGAAAGGAGGGGGACAGTTGGACTGGGACTCGGCCTTTCTTTATACAATTAGGATAATCTAAAAAGAAAAGGCAAAATATTTATGACATTTAATTTTAATTTTCTATTTTAACATTAATTTATTAAAAAAAACAAACTATCAATTTACAACGGTCAACTTTCCAATTTGGCGTTAACATAATTGGTTAAATTTTATAAAAAAAATTATTTTTGTTTATCTTTAATTTATCAGTAAAAGTTAAATAATGCTTTAGTCCATACCGTCATCTATCCATAAAAAAAATGATAAAAAAAATGATAAAATATCGATTTATGGCATCTACTTTAGACTAAACTTTGTTATGGGCTAAACTTAATTATAAACAACTTTTAATTTTGATTGATCTTAATTTCACTTAAGGAAAAGAAGCCTTAATAAACAATGCCATCTATCTACCAAAAAATAAATGTCAAATTATCAATTATATCTCAAAGTTTGGCTATTTTTTTCGATCTATCCTAAACTTTTCAAAATATCATCACATATCCTAACGTTTGGTGGTTATATCAATTTTAACTAACGTGAACCGAATATGATGACGGAAGCATACGTGACGCCCATGTAGCCAATTATTCCGTCTACCCACCGTTAAAATACGGATTTGAAATGACATGGCGCCGACATGGCATGAACCAAAATAAATAAATAAAAGGAGGTTCACCCGTTTGAGGCTCCAGGGACGGATCGAAGGTAATATCAGCAAGCTCCGTGCTGAGAAGGAGGAGTTTACGGAGGAGAAGAGGAGGGTGGGGGAGAGGGCGAGGGAAGCAGAGGGGAGGGTGGAGGAGCAACATACCCCGAAGGCTCCAGTGGTGCAGAAGAGGTGGAGGAGACTAGTTGAGGACAGCAAAGTAGAGGAGGAGGAGGAGGTCGTGGCGGAGAGCAAGAGGAAGAGCCTGAAGAGGAATTTGTATGATGAATTTGATGCGGTGGCAACGAAGGGGGATTCTAGCAGCAGCGGCAACAGTGAGGGACGGAGGACTTCTCCAAGGACAGGGAAGAACTGTAGGGCTGGAGCAATGGACACACCTGAATCAATAAAGATCGCTAAGGGAAAGATCAAGGCCGGCTGCGATACCAATTGCCGGCTTAAGGTTACGCCTCGTCTAGCCAAGCTCGACATTGACAGCAGCTGTGGTGGGAGTAGCCGAGTTTCGAGGAGGCTAGTGAAGAGTGGATGGTTTGGTGTCTTTGATAGCGATTAATTTCCCTTTTTTTGCCTAATTTTGTTTAATGGAATCATCACTCGACTTTAGCAGTAAGGGGGTAAAACATGTGGCAAAATGCCGGGAAATGCATTGTTTACAGTAAGCAAGGAAAGAAATCAGTCTATTCTTTTGATATATCATTTGAAAGCACGAGAGCCTCGTTTCCTCTTCTTCCTCTGCCTCCACCACTTCGCAACGCGTGAGCGATTGCTGACGATAGTAACGCACAATAACTATCGATATGAACGCTGAAAGAAAACTCGGAGGTTTCTGACATTCAAATGGTGATGAACCCTGCTCCAAAATCGGTGATGAACCCTGCTCCAAATCAGAGGTAAAACTGGTGATGAACCCTGCTCCAAAACCAACACGTGGTCACTAAAAAGACTAATAAACCAGAATCATTTATTCCAAGGAATCCAGGAGTGGAACAGAGTGGTACTCTTACCAACGGCAGATAATCTTCTGAGTGTAATTAGTTGGCCGTATTCATTGAAGTGTAATCAGATGACAGACGAGGCTTGCAGGGGGAGAGGAGGAGGAGCTCCTGGAGGGGAAGAGCTCGATGTCTGGTAGGGGAATGGGTCTTGGCGGGCGGGGGAGGGGAAGAGGGGAGGGTGTTGGTCAGGTCGAGGGAGAGGCATAGGGAGGAGTCTGTGTCGACGCTGCGCACAAGGCAGGACTGCAACTTGGGCTTCGAGCGGTCCCCTCCCCCTTCTCCCTCCTTCCCCGTCATCAAGCCCCACTGCTCCTCCTCCCCCGACTCCCTCTCCCTCTCCCTCCGCCGCCCCCCCTCTCCTTCCGCGACGTCCGTCTCATCCGACGTGTTGGCTCCGGCGACATCGGCACCGTCTTCCTCTGCTCCCTCGCTCCCCCCTTCCCTACCGCCACTCCTGAGGACAACGGTTGCTGTACCTACTATGCCATGAAGGTGGTTGGTTGACAGAGACGAGGCCGAGCGAAAGAAGAAGACCAAACATGTCAAGACCAAGCGTCGCGTCTTTCGGATGGTCGACCATCTGTTCCTCCCGACGTTGTACGCAGAGTTCGAGGTCTCGTCCAGGTCCTCCTACTTCATGGTGGAGTACTGTGAGGGCGGCAACCTCCACGCCCTCCGTCCCCGCCTCTCCTTCGTATGTTTCAATGTCTGAAGACGAGCAAGATGGGGGTAGGGGGATTGCAATTGGATTTTGACACCTTTCATTATTTTATTTTATTTTCTAAATTAATATTTTCTAATAATTATCATGCCCAGTTAGCAGTTTAACGATGGACTGACGAAGTAACCTTTCAAATGGGCGCCACGTAGACTTCTGTCAGCTAATTCGGTTAACAATGGTTAAAATTGATGTAGCGGTTAAATGTTAAGACGTGAGATGACATTTTGAAAAGTTCATTGTACATCGGAAAAAACAGCTAAACTTTGGGGTAAAATTGATAATTCGGCCAAAAATTAAAAAAATAAGAATATGAAACGAGGCATAGGGAATTATTAAAATCTCTAGGGTGTTCTACTTTAGAATTTTGATGGCCAAATTAAATGGGTAGAAAGCCGAAGCTTCTGAAATGGGCGTTAATTGCCGATGATGTCCACGCTACGCAAAATCGTGATGGTGATTGATGGTTGTGGGGTTGTTACTACTGGGTAAGACAGTGGCTGATGTGGAGGAACACGAGAGGAGAGGCTGGAGGTCCTGCATTATTGTTATTGGACAAAATATTTAATTTTGTTTTCTTTTTTCAGTTAGTGTCCATGGTGTGGTTGCGTTATATCCCAATATTCAATTAATCCGACACTGGACAAGGTCGGACTATGTTAAGTTCACGTTTAACTTTCGCTTCAAGATGGTCAAAATCATCATAAAAACAAAAAATTGTGATAAAATTATATAAAAAATTAATTTAATATCAACATAGAAAGTTGGTCCAAAGCCAAGAAAGTTTATTTTTCCAAAAAGAAAAACCCAAAATCGGTCATGTGAAAGTGTGTTTTTTTGTTAAAATATACATTGATAGCCTCAACTTGAGCCAACTTTCTGTTTTATCATTGGCTTAGTTCGTTATATAATTTTGTCACCAACTTTTGTTTTTAGTTTGATTTTGGTCAATCTTGAATTTCTTCTAGTGAAAGCCAAAAAATGCCTTAATATAGTCTGACTCGTGTCCTGTAATAGTAGAGTTTCGACCTCTCATTCATTCGTCTCATAATCCACTTTATCCGTAGTAGCGGCCCCTAATAGAATATCATCCGACCTTCATCGATTTTGTATATTTTTTGACAGTATCATCAACTATCGTTAACTTCGGCTTCCAATTCACTTGATTTATCCATCAAAATTCTAAAATAAAAAAACAAATGAAAGTTTTCAATATTATTTCCCATTTTAAAATGTTGTTTAGTCGATAAATGAAAATTATCTGTTAAAGTCTATTTGGCTTACGCGCGATAAAATTCAAGATTGGCCAAAATCAAAATAAAAATAAAAGTTGGTGACAAAATTATATAATAAACTAAGTTAATGACAAAAAAGAAATTTGGCTAAAAGTTGATGCCATAAATTGATATTTTACCTGTTTTTTGGTCTTGTGTGTTACAAGGTCCAGATAACTACATCAACATCATCAGCGGAAATTCACAATGCATTGACCCCTCTCCGCTGAAGGCGGTTATTTCATTTATTGGGTCTTTGGGATTAGGATTGGGTTAGGGATGGAGGGAGACTTGGTTGGAGCAAGGCAGAAACTTGAAGCATATCCCCCCTATCTCTCTGATTACATATCTAATGCCGCTTTTAGCTCAAATAAAGCGAACAAAATCATATTGTGATATATGATTTGGGGATGGCTCAAAGTCCATTAACATTTTCGTTGGAGGAAGGATTGGAAAAAGGTAAAGAAGATGACGGAGGAGGGGGAGTTCACCTCCCAATCACATTATATGGGTAGTTGGTAATAAGAAAGAAACAAGATGTTCACGTGAAGGTTTTAGAAAGGGATGGTGATGCACTCAATTTCTTCCAATAGCAGCTGAGTCCTTCCTTTCGCCTTAACAATAAGAAGAAAACCCTGACGATCGAATCTCACCAGAGATAATTACGGGACTCTCCTCCTCCACTCCCTGTCTCCCTGGTGAAGCGGTCGTATCATACTTGAGCGTTGATAAACTCGTACATCCGAATATACATCCTAACATCCCTTTCAATCCCCTTCCATTGGTGGTCGCATTCACCCCTGAATGACTCCCCACTGCGAACGCATGGAACACCCGTATAATGCCCTGCCGTAACTCTGCCACCACGCCCACCACTAGCTTGCCTTTTCTTTTTAATAACCCCTACTCCCACATATATTTAGATTTCATGCCTCCTTCCAACTATTGTATCATAAGAGCTAACTTAGGATCCTGTTTTCAGCCCGCCTTGATTTCATCCAACAAGGTCCCTTGCTGCAAATTCAACATTGTTGCCATCAGTTCAACCCCAGAAACCCTTGACAAGGCGTCTGCCACCAGATTCTCCTTCACTCTCTTCTAAATGATCTCGTAGTCGAAGCCTATTAATTTTGACATCCATTTGAATTGAATCTCATTATGTAAACGTTGCTCCACGAGGTATTTGAGGCTTTGATGATCCCTCCTGATTATGAACCGCCTCCCCATTAAGTAATACCTCCATTTGTCTACGGCATGCATGATGGACAACAATTCTTTCTCATAAACTGACAACACGAGGTGTTTGGGAGCTAAAGCTTTGCTGCTAAATGCGATCGAGTAGCCCACCTGCATAAGGACTGCTCCTATGCCCGTGGAGCTAGCATCCGTCTCCAACACAAATTCTTTAAAAAAATTCGGTAAGGCTAAGGTAGGAGCTCCGACCACGGCTTCCTCGAGCCGAAGGAAAGCATATTGAGTCTGTGAAGTCCATTCAAAGGAATTCTTTTTTAGTCAACGGTTTACTGATACTACCATACCCCTTCACAAAGCGTCTATAATATCCGGTTAATTCCAGAAATGTCATGCTTGGGGTTGAACCTCGGTTTCAGTGCATCTCTTTCATCATCAGTTAGTCATTATGTCGCATCATTCGGACAGGGAAAGAATTGTAAATCAACCAAAACCCATGAAATGGACTCCTCATCTAAGGAATAGGCTAAAATCCCACCCACAGCACTTTCCGTGGAGTTTACTAAATTTTTTGCATTTTTTAGTAAAATTTTATTAAACAATATCATTTTCTTTGTAATTTATCCGACAAAGTTTAGTAAATTCGTATAATGGGCCTGTAAAATTTATTAAGTTGATAAACAATGTTTTACTAAACAATGTATTTTACTAGAATGACCAGTAAAAGCTTTGTACTTTTTACTAAGACAAGTTATTCAAGTCTGGTAAACTTCACTAAAAAGTTTAGTAATTTACTAATTCGAACAGTGAAAATCAGTTTACAAAATTTATCGGTAAAATCATGTAGAAATCAGTAAACATTTACAAAACCCGTACAACGTTACAAACACTTTAACTAACTCAAACAGTGTTTTACTAAATATCACAACAAAATTAGTAAACTTTTACTAATTTTAGTTATGTTTTACGAAATAAAAGAAGTAATTTTTACTAAAAGTGAACAGTAAAAAATTATTAAAATTTACTAATTTTTTTACTAATTATGTCGTAATTTCACTAAAAAGGATTTTTTAGTAAAATCAATGAAAATTTTAGTAAAATTTACTAAAAGTGAACAGTAAAAAATTAGTAAAATTTACAATTTTTTTATTAATTTTATCGTCCTTTTACTAAAAAGGTTATTTTTTAGTAAAATCAATGAAAATTTAGTAAAATTTACTAAAAGTGAACAGTAAAAAATTAGTAAAATTTGAAAAATTCTTTACTAATTTTGTCATCTTTTTACTAAAAAAAGTGAATTTTTAGTAAAATTTACTAAATTTTAAGCGAATTTAGTAAACTGCGTAACCGTTACGTGCACGTATCGTTAGCCGCTTTCTTATTACATCGCTATATTAAAATGATGGGGAATGAATATTATTGTACTACAAAAAAACAAAGCAATCCCCCCGCTCTTTAAAATTTTTTTGGGCCATATAATATTTAAAAATTGTTTACATATTAATTGTTCTGAATGCCAGAATTGTTTGAAATAATAGAATCAGCGTTTGGAAGAAATATGCACCTTCTCCCACTCATTTATATACTTTATTACACAACCGATATTTTTGGATGTACGCGCATGGCGGTTCGGACGACTCGAGGATTCAGGTCCGCTCCTTCCATGGTCCAATCCGGTCAGCGTCGCGACTCGAGCGTCGAACGTTGCATATGTAGTGTACATGCAAAATAAAATGCAAGTGTGAAGGTTTATGCAAGCACAAAGTCAAAGAGAATCTTAAATACAAAAAACTGCATATGCAGGTCTATAAAACATAATATAACTTCACTTAGGATTGTTCGATCTAAGTGAAATTGAATATTACAGATCCAGATCTTAATGAGGAACTCACATGCCGAACTTCACCAAAATCCAACGATGGGATCTCCTGAGATCAAGGAAAGAGCGTGGCTGTTCATGAAAACATAACATCTCATCTACCTGATTTTGTTCCTGTCGTATCTCAGTAATTGATGATCCGATAAAAAAAATGACTTCACAGACAGGGTATAAAATGAGGAAGTCGTATATCAAGTATCAGCCAAATGTAACGGTGGAATCCCGACTTGTGCAAGTGCAAAGTCGGGGATTCATGCAGGTTTTCCCAATTCCTGCAAACAAAGACTTTAAATAAAAATATGAAATACAGTATACATATATGATAAAAATACGCACGATACGCCGTGATGACCACACTCAAAAGACGGCCATGTCCATCAAATTCGATGATCTAACAGTGAAATCGTTCAACATCTCGCAAAGAACGGGGTTGCGACCTATAGCAAGTTCAACTCTACAGATGTCACAAAGAATGGGGCTGCGACCTACAGCAAGTTCAACTCTACAAATGTTCTTTTTACCGGTTTGAGTCCGAATTAACCAGAAACTTCAACGATCAAAATATACATGTATACGACCTTCTTTAATTCTAATTTATTTCTAAAAAGTTTGGAGACGATCCAACGGTTGAATATCTCGAGGTCCCCTTCGAAGCGGGATTGCAGTAAGGAGTCCGACCGAAATCTGCATGTACGTCCTTCGCTTCAAGGGTCCAATCTCAGTCCTTGAGCGCTGTAAAAATTTGACAAAAATTTCTTAAGACCTTCATCCATTGAGGATTATTTGGTCTGAGAGATTCGAGGTCAGTTTAGCGTGCGTAACCTCTTCGAAAAGCTCTTTGGGGCTGTAATGGCGAGGGACGGCAAAATGGGAGCACGGAAGGTTCTCCGCAATTCCCGTTCCATACTAACACCTGAAATCAGCCCCCCCAAACTACCCTATAAGCTCTGGGACCTAGGGAGAAGATAGACGCATGTTTTGAAAGTGTTTTGGACAGCAAACAAGGACTATGCATGAGTAGCAAACAAATCCCAACTGCAAACAAGTTATATCGCCTCTATGCATACACATACTTACGAAAATGGACGGTCCTCGGCCTACAAAGCTTTAAATGACTTCAAACCATTTCAGGAAGATGTGTGTTTAAGTAAGGAAGAGATACCACCTGGTTTTGTGTCCATCTGACACCGAACGAAAATGTTATGACCCGCCAACCGAGTCCCCTGTAGTCTGGCCGAGACTGTTCTTTCCTGGCGGTGCTCGATTTTGACTCCCACGCCAGATGGTCGTCGGAGCTGCGCATTCTTGATGCTGGTATGTGTTTTGGGAATGCAGCTTGCAGCAACTCGGGCTGGAGGATGTGATCGCACATGCTGCAAGGAAAAGCTAGTTCTCCTCTTTTGTCCAAGAAAAAAAATTTTGAAATCGTTCGAGGGTCTCCTCCCTCCTCTGCGAAGCGATTGTGGATTTTGTCTGTATACCCGGGGACTGAGTTAAAGACGCAGGTGGCAGGGGGAAGACCGTTCCTGTGATTGAAAATTCTCATCCGATATGCAGGGGGAAGACGTTGTCTGATTGTCTCCGCCTGTGAGTCAAATCCTTTAATTGGAAGAGGGACTGTTCGTAAAGAAAGGAAAAGGAAGAGAATGAGGTCAAGTTCCTCGCAGACAACAAATCGTCCTAATGGGTGACGATTTTGTCCGATTTGTGTGCAGGGGTTATCCTGCCCAAAACACCTTCCCCTGGTGATCTGAGACCTCAGAGCAGCGGGGGGAAAGTCTACTAGTTTCACCAAAATGGACTGCCTCGGATGGTGCGGCCAGAACGCTGCAGGGGAATTTCGTTTGCGGAGATCGTCTTGTTTTCTATGAACGGAGGGGCCGAAGGGTTGGGAGATGAGCTTTGCCTTGCATTGTTTTCTACTTCTGTTATTAATTTTGGAATAACTTTCAAGGCAAGGACATCTAAAATTCCCACACCATCAAAACATTCATGACAGTCCGCCTCCTCCCCTCATGTGAGTTCGTAAAAAGAATTGATCACGGAGAAAAAAGTGTTAGGTTACAAACTAGGTGCTATGACGAGAGCTAAGATAACGTGACCAAATGGTCGATTGTAATAAGACTTGACCGACACTGTTAAAACTACTACATACAAAAAAATGCTAGTTACGCTTGACGGAGGTTAAAAGTTAATGAAATTGTCAATCATGTTTAACAATTAATCTATTAAATTCCATTAATCATTTTCTGGATGAATTTAACGAAAACATTATCAATCATGTTTAGCAAACATAGAAATTAATTTATGACGCACATTGACCATGTTTAATTAGAGGTGAACAGGTACCAGTATTTCTAGGTTCCGGACGTGGAACTTGGAACCTACCCTATAATGTCCGATTCTTAATTTTTAGAACCTAGAACCTACCCGATTAATCAAAGACCCACCCAAGAACCTACCCTACCGATTCTGGTACAGGTTCCGGTTCCGTTAGCGGCGTCGCCCTCTCACTTCCAATTCCGGTTCCGTCAACGGTTGTTCGCTTCGGAAGTGACCACGGACAAGCCGGATCCAAACACGTCGGAAATCTCTGGCACTACGAGCAACTGGTGCCCGGAAAATTCGTTGAATGTGTGGTCGCTGTATGAAATGAAAGAAGAGAGGGAAGACAACGGACGGATAGCCTTAAGCGGAAACACTTACGGATGCCATCAGCGATGCCTTCGAAAGTAAGCAAGAACGCAGGAACACAAAGAGAGCTTGAACGCTGGAATGCTTGAAAAGATAAATTGACAATATGTCCGTCTGTAGAGAGGTGTCCTATACAATGCCTACGAACAAGTATTTATACTAAGTTAGACCTACGTATATACGGTAAAGAAATATTGCACATACATTACGCTTCCTTTGCTGCCGGTCTCCATGGAATATTTCCTTTCCATATGAGTCATCTTGGCAACAATCTCCTTACGAATCTTGAGATCTTCTGGAGTCTTCCTTAACAGCTAAGTTGATCGATCGTGTCGCCCATTGGCCTTCGCCGTAGAGTTTCCTCGCTCGCTCCGCCAACTGTCGCTTGTCGCTTGCGCCGCTCCTTATCGCCCCTTCGCCTAGTATCCCTGTCGCTTGGTGGCTGCTTCGCCTAGCAAGCCTTCGCCTAGTGTGTTTCTATCACCACCTCCTTACTGGATTCCCGTCCTTTGAGCCTACATTCTGAACCGTTGATCCACAAATAAAACTGAGATCTGTGGCCCAGAATTTTTGTTGTTAAACATATAAGCCCCCCCTCAAGGCGGATTGAGTGATCTCTCTCGCCTTGAAAAAGACCAAGTCATCATTCTCCTGCAACTCGATAACGTGCGCGGGCGAGTAATAAATCCTTAACCGTCGATATCCCTTCAGCGTATCGGTTGAGATTTCCTAGGGAAACTGTTGAAATCCCCGAAATCTCTGCCATGATATCTCCTGTCAGGATCCTTTGCCCTTCATGATTTCGTATAAAAGGCAGTACTTGGTTCGTCTTCCGAATCGCAAACTCTGCTTCTTAAGGTATCCAATCCATGAATCTCTTTCTTTCCTCTCAAACACTTGCCCAGGGACTATGTCCATCACTTTAGTTTGCTTGAGAGCCTATGTTCATCACCTTATGAGGGTGATCTCCTTCCTTCTCTTTTATCCCATCAGGGAAGGGATAGGCTTCAAGTCGAGCCACAACCTGATGTATCATTTCGGGTTGTGCTGCTCAGATGTTGTCTGGGTGGCTTCGCACCATGTGGAGAAGGTGCTCAAATTCTCCACCTTGCTTCCTTTCACAGAGGAAGGGCGCTGTACAGGCTCTCGATGTGTCACTCTGAGCGGTGTTCACTTGGGCCCGCCTTTGCCATTCCAGAGGGCATCACGCTGTCGAGGTTTGGTGAGAAACCATGAAGGAGCCCCCTACCTACAATGTGTCTGCAGCTTTAGGGAAATTCGACCAGACCCCCGGACCCTAATCTCCATGAGGGCGCTTGTCCCCAAGATCCTATTAAGGGACAGGCCTCCTTCGTTCTGCTGCATGTTTGTCAAGGTAACGGAGTTATGGACCCCATCCGTCTGAGGGAAGAATCGGGTGTAGCCGTCTTCAGGGGATTGACCCTTGATTCTCCTGGGAAGCATATAGGGTTTTCTTCATCAGAGGGGAGAGCTTATTGTCTACCTGATTCCTGTGGGTAAACCCTTGAAGTTGTACGACTCTTAGTAGAGCATTTCCTGATGAACGGAAATGTCATCCATTGAATCGCTTACGTTCCATTCGTTGTACATTTAACATCAATCAAACCCGTGTAATGAAACAGACTTGAATGAGAATAAATGTGTATTTCATACTCTGCTTCGTTGTTGGTTACTTTTCCATTGATGCGGCATGCCACTCTGGTTTCTGCTTTCCATGGTGTCTCAATAAAGACGCCCACGCCGACACCAAACTTGTTAGAAGACCCGTCGAACCAAATGGTCCATCATTCGCTTGATTGAACTTCCTCATAGGTGTCATCGAGATTGCCCTCACTATAATAGGCGACGAACTCGGCTAAGGCATGGCCTTTGACTGAGGTTTGCTGTTTGTGGTAAATGTTATAAGCTGATAGCACTAGACTCCATTTACCTATCCTCTCGGTGAGTAAGGGATTGTCAAAGAATACTTTGGTTACAGGGATCTTAGAGACGACGTACACATCGTTAGACCCGATGTAGTACCTAAGTTTCATTACGGAGTAGTATACGGCTAGGCAAATCTTCTCTGTTGAGGTATATCTCTGTTCTGTTTTCGTGAGTAGGTACAATAAATAATAGATCGCTCTTACTACTCCGTCTTGTTCTTGTGCTAGCATTGACCCGATAGTAAACCGGGATGCTGCCACATAAAGAATATATGGCACATTTACATTTGGGGGCGCCAGTACAGGGGGGTTTGGTCAGGTACTCTTTCAGTTCTTGGAACGCTCGCTCGTGTTGCGATGTCCATTCTATTTGACCTTTTTCCTTCCCCTTAAGAATAGTTGAGAAGGCGCTTGTCTTAGCTGCCACATTGCCTATGAATCGGCGAATGTAATTTACCTTGCCGAGAAAGGCTTGGAGTTCCTTCTTGCTTTGTGGTGCTGGAAGGTTTTGGATAGCGCGAGTTTTTAGAAGGTCTACTTCGATTCCTCGTTGGTGCACAAGGAAACCAAGGAATTGCCCGTTCTGTACTCCAAAAGTACATTTCAGTGGGTTAAGCTTGAGGTTATTCTTTCGCATCTTCTCAAACACTTCGCTTAGATGATAATGGTGATCCTGTCTCTTTTTGGACTTCACCACTGTATCGTCAATATATACCTCAACTGTCTTCCCTATCAATGTGGTGAAGATCAGGTTCATTGCTCTTTGATATGTGGCCCCGGCATTCTTCAATCTGAAAGGCATGACAACCCATTCGAAGATCCATATTGGGCATCTGAAGGCCGTCTTATGTACATCTTCTTCGGCGATGAAGATCTGATTATATCCAGAATACCCATCCATGAAGGACATCAGCTCATGGCCTACCGACTTATCTATAAGATCGTCAGCGACATGCATGGGGTATTCGTCTTTAGGTGTCTTTGTTCAAATCGCGGAAGTCTATGCAGACCCTGATCTTACCATTTTTCTTGACCACGAGTACTATGCTGGAAATCCAGTCGACATATTTAGCCGTCCTTATGTATCCGGCTTTGAACAGTTTCTTGATTTCGTCGTAGACCATTTGGGCTACTTCTCGCGACATCCTCCTTGCAGTTTGTTTTACGGGTTTTAAATTATTGTATGTTGGGAGTCTGTGCTCAACTAACTCTCGATTGAGGCCAGGCATTTTGGTGTAGTCCCAGGCAAAGCGGTCATTATAAGCATGTAGGACTTCGCTTATGTCCTGAATTTCGACTTTGTTCATTAACGAACTAAGGTAAGTAATACGTGGGAATTCAGTAGTTCCCAAGCTTATTCCCTCAGTGGGTCACAAGGGATAATAGAAGTACTAGGAACTTCTTTATTACTTGAATGAATAGTTAGCATGCTTTGGTATGCTTGAGCAGACGCATTACAATGTGCCTCACTTATTATGGATGTCCTATATCTAGTTAACCTTTCTAAGACATCCAGTATTGGATCGTGTTGTTCATTCCCCATTAGACGAGGATGGGTTGAAGAGTCTATCGGGCTCCAAGTCCGTCTCGGTTTGTTGGGTACTATCGTTGTCTCGTATTCCGACTTCGTGCATGTCCTTCTCGAGCGGAGTTAAATCCTCTTTGGCCTCGAGCTGCAGTTCATCTCCCCATCCAGTCGAGACGATCGGGTTTTGAGGTGGTGCCAGCGGTGGATAATCGAATAGGAACTCATAGCCTGTTTCGCCCAGAGTGCCACCATTTGGTTCTCCCATAGCATACCTCTGTTTCAATGTCATTTCTTTGACTTGTTTGACTGCCCCTGCGTAGACATAAGGTAAGTCAGCATTTCCAATTGCTTCTCCCATGACAACCTCTAAACCGTGTTTGCCCCACAATAAGAGCTCCTGCTGAAGAGTAGAAGGTATGGCCCCAGCTTTGTGAGCCAATCTCTCCCTAGTAAAGCATTGAAAGAAGGCTTTATGTCAATGACAAAGAAAGCCATTCTCTTTTCATGTGTGCCTACTCGGAGTTTAGCAGAAACCATTAACTCTTATGTCAGTCTCCCCGAGTTCGGCTATGTCATCCCCTGGGTTCTTGTAAGCTTCGAGGGAAAGCAAGTTAATAGTCGCTCCATTATCTACAAGGACACGACATATTGCTATGTTGTTGATCGTCGCTTGGATATGGAGGGGAAATATGTGTTTCCGTGATGTTGCAGGTGGTTCTTTGAACCATCTACTCGAAAAATTTCGAGGTATATCGATTGAGGTATTTAGATTGAAGGGTAGAGGTGGCCTACCTTTCTCCTGACCACTTTCCCTTTTAGCGAACGCTACCGGCAACATGAGAACGTTGCAGGTCATCTCTTTCGCCTCGGGTGGGGTACCGGATTGAATCGGATTATAGTAGCTCAGCGAGTTAGACGCAATGTCACTTTCGGTTAACTCCTTTGTCTTCTTACCCTCGGAGATTGCTGTTTTTGCGCGCTTTTCCACAGCACGTGGAGCTCTCCTCTCTCTTTACTTCTTGGTTTTCTCGGTGGGTATCTGGGGTTGTGCTCACATGCCCACTTTCTGCCATATCCCTATATTTGAGAGAACGGGTACACGAACGAAGCGTGAGTTTGATAGGGATTGCAGGCGATTATTAACCTGAACAAACTCCCTTTGGTGTGGGTCATAGCCCTTTTTAAGTTTCCCTCTAGGCGAATCTTTCGGAAAACTAGTGAACTCGGATTCAGATTGATTACCCATGACCGCTTTTGTGGTGACCTTCTGATCATCCCTCTGCATAATATCTACCTCTATCATGAGACCAGTTCCCACGTCATCTGCCATAGTACCTTATGTTGTTTTCAGAACGTTCTTGCTTCTGCTTAGAAACATTCAACTTTGCTTGAAATGGTTGTTCTACCGGGGCGGCGTACTCGCGGACCTGCTACGCATAGGCTTATAGAGAACTCATCGATTCATATTTGGAAACTTCTGTGAGATCCTTCATCGCTTCAATCATGGTTACCACAAGATCAAACTTCAGTGGCAAGCTTATGAGGATTTGCTCCACAAATTTTCGTTTCGAGAGTACTTGTTTGCAACTCTTCAATTAATTGAGGATCTCCACGATCCTTAAGTAGTAGTCTACGGCGGTTTCTACGGGTTTCATTGCTAGATTGTTGACGTCTCTTCAAAGGTTCTGTAACTTTATAGAGATCACCTTCTGTGACCCTTCGAACTCCCACGCTTCATTCACCTTCTTCAAGCCGAATATCATTGTGTTTAGCAACAATTCTTGGGCCACAGACGTTGATGTTATATGTGGGTCAATGGTCCAGAAAACGGTCACGATGAGGACAAGACCTCTTAGTGATGCGATTACAAAACACGCCAGGTGAAGGCTTACGGGCAAAACAGTTACCATGCAACAGAGGTTGCTAGGCAACGAAGGACACTAGGCGACAGAAATGGATGAAGCGATGATTAACTGGGCGAACGAGGAAACCTCTGCAATGAAAGATAATGGGCGATACGGCCGATCGATGGCTGTCAAGGGAAGATATGGATGATCACAGGGAAATGGAAGGAAATAGTTGCCAAGAGTACTCAGATGGAATGGAGATATTCTACAAACTCTGGCAACATGGTTATTAAATTATATATAACAACACATAGGATTAGCGTAATATAAATAGAGCTTTACTTAGGCATTGCAAACACATAACAACAGCCAGATATACATCATAGACAATATAATCTTTTATCTTTCTTCTTTCTCGTTTTCTTGCTCTCTATTGCATTCTCAAAGACATCTTCAATGACATCCATAAGTACTTCTGCTTAGGGTGTCGTTCTGTCTTTGTTTCCATTTTCATCAACGGCGACCACACATACCCAAAACCCTCCGAGTACCTATTGCTCGTAATGGCGAAAATCTCCACGTGTTGACATTGATTGTCTCGACGGTCATTTCCAGAGTCAACACGCCTTTGGCGACCATAGTATGAGTAAGGCTAGTAATGCCTAAACCCAAGAGTGGTGACAACCAGAAAATGGTGAACGACATCGACGTGAATACAGCTCAAGCCTTGACATGGCGGGGGAGTTGTCCGCCATCATGAGTACCCTCCAACTCTTAATGGGAGTTAGTTATATCGATGAAAAGCACGGGGCTTTCGAGAGGAAAATCGGCTCCATAATGGACGTTGTCATCCAAAACTTAGAAACCATCTCAGGAGTACCAAGAGGCAGCCCTGTTAAAACACAAGATGAATTAGCCACCAATCCGGCCAAGCTATGAAGCCGACAAGGCGTCAATAGTAGAACGGAAGAAGAATGTTGGAATTGACAGTACTTCCAATGCCCTCACGGGACTCAAAGGAGTCGTGCATGTTCAGCATCCACTCGTGATTAACAATAACGGAAAAAGGGATGGTTGAACGACATGTTCAGCCTCCACAAGTGCATGTGTAAGAACCTCCGTTCGGTAGAAGGGAGAGCTTTTGCAGGCCTTTGGATGCTGATGACCTTGGCTTCCTTGAGGAAAACAGCCATTCTGAATACATCCCTCAATATACTTACAGGGGAGTAGTGATGACGCTAGAGGCAAAGGCCCGGTTGGCTTTGTCCTCGAGAGTATATTGCAAGGCTGGTTAAGTAGGGTATCCCAGGGGCGAACGACCCGAACGAAATATAGCTCTATCGCACTCCTTACTCGGAGAATATCGACTAAGATTATCTTTTCCCAAGAGGATATCGGGTGTCTAAATTTACCCGGTTCTTAGGAGAGGATGGCATATCCGCAGTAGAACATATTGCTCATTTCACTCAGCAAGCTGGAGAGACTGCCTCTAATGCGTACTGGAAACTCCATCTAGCCCCTAACTCTTGTACTAAACGAAATACATACGAAATGGGTACGAAATATGTTAATACAATATAAAACAGATACGAAATGGGTACAAAATAGTTTTATACATTACGAAAGAAGTACAAAAATGGTAAATAATTTCGTACCATATAAAACTTTTTCGTATAAGCTTTTGTGCGAGGAAGTTTAGTGGCTTCCGTAGGATGAGGATATTCATTCTCCTTTAATTTCCTCTTGGTAGAACTTAGAGAAACGAGACTGTCCCCATATAAATCGAGTGAAAGAAAAATCTTCCTACGCAGTTCATCACATCAAAATACGCCCAAGTGTTGATCTTTCCAGAGTTTCTCCACGTCTCGATCTTCAATCCTCTGAGGTAAATCTCCCAATTCAAGGTGATTCATTCCATCCCTCTCGATCGTCGGTGGAATTTCCCAAATCATGGATTTTTTAATTGGGTAATTCATTTCAACCCGAGAATTGGATTCCCTTTCTCCGTTTTCTTTTTCCCAGTTTTCCTGTCATTGTCATCGGTTTAATTAGGTTTTATTTCCGCCGCCGCCCCACCCATTGAGGTTTCTGTCCATGTCCCAGTTATCTATTTGTTGATAGTTTCGCGTTTGCATTTCGATCTGATTTCGCTTGGTTTGATGATAAGAAGAGCGTCCATGAGAAATTGTTGATTCGTTCCGAAGTCGAATTCATTTCTTATGCCACCGTTGTGTAATAATCTTTAATTTTGTCCAGCTGAAGGAAATATTTGGAGGTCCAAGTTTAGAATTTCAGCTGCCCGGATTGTCTGAAAAGAGGGAAAAATGTACCGATTCCTGGCCGAGATTTACCAAGACGACATGAGAACAGGGGGAGCTGATTTGCTGAATGCGATTGTGCCCCTCCTGAAACTCCTCTCTCTTACTGTCATCGGCCTGATCCTAGCTCACCCAAAAACTCAGATGGTCCCCAGGGCCACTTTTAAGCTCCTCAGCAAGCTTGTCTTCGCCCTCTTCTTGCCTTGCCTGATCTTCACTGAACTCGGTGAATGCATGTCATTACAAAACTTCGTTCAGTGGTGGTTCATCCCTATTAATGTTCTCCTAGGTACGCTCGTCGGCTGTCTATTGGGCTACCTGGTGGTGCTCGTTTGTCGTCCTCCGCCAGAGTTGAACAGATTCACAATTACAATGACGGCTTTTGGTAACACCGGCAATCTCCCTCTTGCTGTCGTTGGATCTGTGTGTCATTCAAAAAATCATCCATTCGGACCTCATTGTCACTCCACAGGCGTGGCTTACGTCTCCTTTGCACAGTGGGTTGCAGTGATACTTGTTTACACTCTTGTATACCATATGATGGAGCCTCCTATGCAGTATTACGAGATTATTGAGGAAGGGTCTGATGTCGAAGAGCAACCCCTACCCAATATGGAGATTAGCAGGCCCCTTTTGGTGGAGGCTGAATGGCCAGGAATTGAGGACAAGGAAACTGAACATTCCAAAACCCCTTGCATTGCTAAAGCCTTCACTAGCATATCTAGTCTGTCGCACTCTACTCTTTCTGATGCTGACTTCAGTGCTGAACTGGGAGGCGGTGGTAGCGGGAACAGTCCACGGTCTGTCAGGTGCTTGGCAGAGCCGAAAATGGTTAGGAGAATTAGAATAGTTGCAGAGCAGACACCAATCCAGCACATACTACAACCTCCAACTATTGCTTCTCTACTTGCAATTATAATTGGGATGGTTCCCCAGCTGAAGGGCTTCGTTTTTGGGTATGATGCGCCATTATCATTTGTTACTGACAGTTTGGAGATTCTGGGTGGTGCAATGGTGCCCTCTGTGATGCTTATCCTTGGTGGTATGCTGGCAGAGGGCCCCAATGACTCCAAATTGGGTCTCAAGACAACTGTGGGGATATCCATTGCAAGGCTTTTGGTGCTTCCCCTTCTTGGACTCGGACTTGTATCTGCCGCTGACAAGTTGGGTTTTCTTGCTAAAGGCGATGCCATGTACAAATTTGTTCTCCTACTGCAGTATACGACCCCGAGTGCTATCCTGCTGGGCGCAATTGCAAGCTTGAGAGGTTATGCGGTTAAGGAGGCATCTGCACTTCTCTTCTGGCAACACATCTTCGCTCTCTTTTCCATGTCTTTGTATGTTGTTATTTATTTTAAGATCATTGTTTACGTCTGATGGCAACTCATGCCGATAGCATTCCTCCCTTCTGGTTGTGTTCACATGTTGAGTGATGCATATATTATTCCTCTTTCACTATCATTGCATCGACCATGGTATGTATGTACAAAAGTGTCCAATTATCTTATCCCAATAATTATGTATCTGAATTTTAAATGGTATGATACAAGGCGATGTTATTTCATGCTTTTGACGGGAAAATAAAAGGGAATATGAATGATGATTACGGAAGAATTGTTAAATGGTACCGAGTATCCTGCCCATGATGTCCTTAGGCAGCATAATGCCCCACCCTCTTTTTACCAGAAACTTCTACAGAAGAATGGTAGAAATGAAAGCTGTCTAACTAGAAACAAATTCGGAAGCAACAGAAAGCAATGATCTCCTAATTTAAACATGTACTGTTGAAAGCAGGAAAGAGAATTCATGGCCCACAAGTTCACTCGACCGGGAGGAGACTCTTCAGCACCAAAACCATCGTGAACTACCCCAAACAGCTTTGGTATCAAACCGAAAATTATACTTACCACCAGATAAAAGCAAATAATCAATGATGAAAATGAAACTACGAAAAGAGATTTGCACTCCAACTTGCAAGCTTCTAGAGGCATAGGTAGGAGAAGGATGACATAAGTTCTTTTTCAGTCAAAACAACTGATACAACTAGGTCTCTCAAGTATTGACTTACTACAAACAACACTATATCACACAAGAATGGGTTAGAAAAAAGTAGGGAAGTGGAATGTCAATATCTCGCGATGATACAAATTTCAACATGAAAAGTTTTTTAGAGCATCAAAAGTTAATTATATGCATATAGTAAAGTTGTACGTGTTCCTGTTGTAGGAACTAAACCCGCAACCTCCCAAAAATTATTGATGCATACTCCAATCTTCTCCCAAATCAGTCATCCCAAAAATCTCCATCAAATCCTGCTTGACCTTATGACCTTCTGATCATTTCGTGTAATTAAAAGATCATGGAAACCTTATGGCTGATCTATGTAAATCTCCTCCTGCATTGCAACTAGTCACTTTATGTCCTCCTTTGCATCCTCAAAATTAACAGGTTCTAATATTAACACATTGCATATTTCAAAGGTCTCAGGCAATGATCCCGTACTTCTTTGCGGTAGATAATCATCTCGTTCTTCATAAGTGAGCCGCTGCTCAACTTTCTGTTAGTCAATATTCAGTTCCACAATGTTTCGCTCCTCCACTTCAGGTTTTGTGACGCGTGCCATGTTTGATCATCTTAAGTATTTCTTTTCAAGAAGAATTTGTTATTAAACAGAAACCTTCTTAAAACGTCGCTATGTATCCCTTATCCACAAGCTAACCAACACAAAAGATTCGAGTTAATCTTAGGTATGTACAAAACATTATTGATCAGCTTTGCACCGTTTGGACCATCAATGAGTACATCTCTTTTTCTTTCAACAGCAATGTAATTGTCGTTTCCAATCTTCACTCGTGTATGGAAGCTTTGATCTAGCATTGTAAACAACTTCACATCATACGTCATGTGGCGCGTACGTCCGCTATCCACCAACTAGGATCTACGAGTTAGGCTAGTAGTAAAACACAATGTTGTAAATATATACTCAACCTCATGATTCACAACAACTTATGTAGCACCTTGTTGAGAATATTTCTCTAGACAAACCCTTGCAATATGCTCCAGCTTTTGACAATTATTGCACTTTATGCCCGATTTCCTCCAACACTTGTAATGTAGATGATTTTTGCCTCCATAGTGTTTGAAAAGATTCATCCTTTCCCTCTTATCAAGTGAACCTCTCTCATGACGCCTTCATTCAGTATAATCTTTATTTTTCTCCACACCGTCTACATTCCCTTTCTGTTAGTTCCACGACTTTTTTTCTTTTCCAAAATCTATCATCATTGACCATGCTGGTAAGGATTCTTCTGTGGGAACTTCCCAACTCATCAGCCTTCTCTGTTTTTAGGCTTGTAACGCGCTCAACAACTCCACCAACTTTATGTTCGACAAATCCTTGGTATTCTCCAAAGACACAATTGTTGCTTTAAATCTTTTCGGAAACAACACCAAAACCTTCTCCTCATCCTTCCTATCTATGCCGCCCAGAACTTGGATTCTGGTGCCAAGATTTATCAATCTGTCAGAGAAGTCCTTTACGACATAATCCTCCTTCATCTATTGTCTCTCGAACTCTCGCATTAAATTTAAGGCGTTCATGCCTCTAATCTTTTTGTCACCTTCTTACTCATCCTTCAAGAAATCTCAAATCTCCTTTACAGTTTTGAACTTCATGATCCTCGTGAATATTATGAATGAAGCCACAATATAGAAGTACGACTTCGCTTTGGCCTTCTTTATGACTCTGGTGAAACCGAATCTAGTTGATTGTAGGATTGTCGGGATGTGGATCCACTTTATAATTGCTCTCCACTACTTGCCACAAGTCATTGCCTCATCTAAAAGCGTTCATCCTCATCGCCCAAGCTTGATAGTTTTCACCAACAAACCAAGGTGGCATCGTACCAGAGAAACCGCCCCCACTTGCTTCAATATCATTCTAGAATGTAAGCAAATTACCCGAAACTTCATAAGGCCACCATTGCTCCCGAAGGATCACAAATCACTATGATACCAATTGAGTGCGTTCCTGGTACTCGCAACATTCACATAAACTACCACAAAAGCATCATAATGGTTTGCAGATGAAATCCGCTAACGATCTCGTGCGAAATCAACACACGAATCTCGTCCGAATGAATGTTTCATGAAAGCTGTCACAATTTTTACAATATATAAAGCCTAAAAGAAATCGAAGTAAAACATAATAAAATCAAATAAAATCTATCGGTATTTCATTCTAGGAATCTAGCCTAAAAATATATTTTCTAAATCTTTCCATGTCAGATTTGCCACATTAGCCTTGAGACAAAATCACCAACAATAGTCACTAATATAGTAATACTAAAAGCACGACTTTCAATGACTAACCTTACATAGTAATGTAATGCTAAAATTCTTTACATTAACCTTCGTTTAGATGAGAACCATAGTGATATGTGACTTACACTGGATTTGATCAGTCGTAGCTTGATTTTGTAACGTCAACTCTAGAGCCTAAAACAATTTATAATGACATTAAGTTGACCCAAAACCCTAAATGCTTCTGGATAGATAAGATTATGTAACATGATTCAATTAATGGAGCTTGAGTTGCAATGAGAAGCTTTTGTATGACTTTGAAAACGATAGTATGGTAAAACATCTAATGATTCAACAAATAGCTTATATCCACCTTTTATCACTATCGGATTAGAGGTACAAAGACTCTTTTGTAGAAAATAAAATTATTAAGGTTCAAATACTTCGATATAAAGTAAACATAAGCAAGTAATAATTGCACGACGAATTATGACTAACTCTAGAAGCCCTTTGGTTGGGTGTGGACCTGTCCCGCTGGTTCTTGTTTATGACTAAGAGGGGGTGAATTAGTCTTTAGTCCACTTTACAACTTTTGACAATGGCACAAAACCCTCACAAACGGAAGTCTTAACTTCCGTAAAGTACATGAGCTTGAGCACAAAATAAAACACAACATTTTATAGTGTCGTTCACTTTCACCCGAATAGAATGGTTTTAATTAATGGTTGCAAATATTGAGTATAGTGCAAAAGGTATAGTCTCCTCCAACATATCACGCAGCCTCCAACTGATTGTCCCTCGTAGCCTCCAGGTCACCCACCCAGAGGACTTCACCAGCGATACCACCATCGACAAGTCACTTCCCCTCCATGTGTGACTAACAATGAATCTCACAATAATTCACACGCGTTGTTTTCCACCAGAATTTGACACATTTTTTTCTTTATTTTTGTACTCACACTTTATACACAAGACTAGAAACCAAGTATAGTAACTAAAGTTTGCAAGAATAGATTCTCAAACAAAGAAAGAAATTTATACCTTCTAAATGTACAAATTTTGTCATCAATAGAAATTTATCCATTAGAAACAAATCGTATTGTTGAAATTGTGAATTAATTTAAATTCCTTTGGATAATACGCTCCAGAAGACTTTTAGTTGAGTTAATCAATAGCCTTTTATAGTTGGAAATAAATTAATATTATTTCCAACTTTGAAAATATTTGTTACTTTGTAATAGAAGTATCTGTTGGGGATTATCTATTTTTTATTAGATATCAATCGAAATCTTAATCCCAAGATAGAGTTGCAACCGATGTCGGACTCGTAGACCATCGACAATTTATTGACAGAAATAATTAAGATTTAATTTCTAAAATGAATTGATTTGTTTCATATTAGTTCATTAATGAATAGGGACAGAAACCATGTCAATTGTGTGTTCGTTAGGTTAATTCTAATTTTCCTTTGCTAAGGTTAAAAAAAAGTTTCCTTAAATAACAATATATGTTTCATAATTAGGAAAAATATATTGTTTTCGACTTTTAATGGTAAGTCCTACCAAATAATTATATTTTAAAATATTAAAATTATAAATATGGAAATATCTTTTAATGATGTAATTTGATCTCTATTGACCACTTGAGAATGTAGAAAATATTTTCATGATAATTTTTCGATTTTAGGAAGTATATCATTATTACCGTAGGTTACTAATGGCATGCTTTTGTTGTATCACAAAGGTCAACCTTATGTGTGACTCATCATCAAAATCATATCAACAATGTCTTCACTAACAAATACTCGAAACCTTGACTATATGCGACCCACACGCAAGTAAGTTAGAATCCCTTGCCAGTCAACATATGGCCATATTATAAGATTTATATATCTAAAACAAAACCAAAACTATCGAGCGAGCCCCACACAAGAAAGCACATTAGCCCTTTGTTCTAATGTTGGTTTTCTCTATAATGGCATAGTGGCTCCACAACCCCTTCAACTATTTGCTGGGAATTTTTGCAAAATAAACAAGTACATAAGGTTATGTCAATACATATTCTTCTTCACCATAAACACGACCCTTTTCTCCTACTAACAGCAAGATCCACTAACATTCTCTTCTCAAAGTTCTTGATACTCCTGGTTAAGTACTTCAGGCCTTTGAAGGCCCGAGACATCTTGTATTCTTGACAACACAATTTGCGTTTGTGACGCTCACTCGAAGAACTCATGAGAATTTCACGCTTTTACAGAGCTCATCTCTCAAACATTTATAAACGACGGAAACTTCCACATCTAACTGCTAGTTTGTCATAGAATTAAACATTTTACAAGATGATTTTATTTATGAAAATGGAAGGAAGAGTCTCAACATATGGAAACAAATTATCCCCACACATCATATATTGTCAAATCAATATAGGATGTTGCATTGTACTTATCGGGATCAATCATGTCGTAAAGATCGTGATTGTGTTCATAATCCTAGCGATAGAGCGGACGAAAATTGTTTTTTTTCTTACGAGCTTTATGTATACGGAAAATATTAGAATTAGTTTTCATATTTGCTTGGAGCACCTTATGTATACATAACCAATCAAAATTAATCTATATTTAGTTAGCTCGTCATTACTATGATTCATAATAAATTTAGACGTGAACATGTTCAAGTGAAGCTATTAAAATGAACTCAATTTCCTATGTAGAAACTTGCACAAAAGCTATTCAAATAAACATTTATTTGAAAATAATTTTATCATCTAGAAATAAAATATATTTTTTTCTAAAATAAGTAAAACATATTACATAAAAATATCCCAAATTTAAGTAATATACAATGTATTTATTTTTAATTAAGTGAGTATTATAACACATGTAAAAGAAGATTGGTTTCTATTCTTGTTGTACAAGTATTTATAAAATATGAGTATTTCCTATCATCAAAATTAATTATGAAAGTTCTAGTTGGAAGTTATGTGTGAAAGGATTGGATAGAATGTGAGAATGTGCTAACAGAATGCATGTTTCTATACTGTCGTCGACCTTCTATAGAATAGATAAAATTTTCCGCAGAGCTGATTCTATTACAAGAGTTGGATATTTGGTGAAGTTAAAGTGTTTAAGCTACAAAATATTTTCTTCTTCATTCTTTTGAAATGATTTCACGCACAAGGAGTATATATGCTAGTCTTAGCTATAAAAGTTTTCCAAATACATTAAACCTATTAAATAAGATCTTTTCCCTTCTAATTGTTTCACAATTTTTCATTTCCTACTTTAATGCACATTCACTTTGGTGCCTTCAATGCTCCATTTATGATCACAAATTATTTGAATACCCTCTCTTAGTTTTTTGATCTTCCCGCAATCTTTGAAAATCTCGAACTTCTCAGAAGGCGCTGCCTTTGTAAGAATATCTACAGGTTAATCATGAGTACTGATAAACTCTAGAAGAATCTCCTTCTGTGAAACCATCTCTTTGTTGAAATGATGACAAATTTTTATGCGCTTCGACTTTGCATGAAAAACTGGATACTTGGTCATATCAATTACAGATTGGTTGTCGCAGAAGATTGTTGTTGGCTTGTCCATCTTCTGTTGGAGCTCAAGACGAGCCAAACAACTTCTCTTATTGCTTCATTTGTTGCGATGTACTTAGCATCTGCAAATGAGAAAGCAACATTTTTTGCTACTTTAAACTTGATGAAATGGTCTTTGTTCCTATGTCTAACAAGTATCCCGATGTGCTTCTGTGATCATACAAGGTTCCTGCCCAATCACTATCTACGTAACCCACCATATCATCCTTCTACTTTTTTGTATACTTCGGTCCGACCTTCTCTATGCCTTTCCGGTAGCGTATAACCCTTTTCATTGCTGTGAAATGAGTTTCATTGGGGTTGCTCATGAATCTAGATAGCATACTCATAGAATGAACAATATCAGTCCGAGCGTGAGTGAGATAGATTAGAGAACCCACCAAACTTCTTTAGATTTTCGAGTCAAAGACTTATGTAGTTCCTGCTGTAAATTTTCATCGAGTAACATTATAATAAACATTGACTTTGCATTCCCATACAAAAACTTCTTCAACAGATCCGTCATATGCTTTCCCTATAAATGAAAATCTCCCATTTCTTCTACTTCACTTGAAATCCAAAGTACTTCATTAAGCCAAGTTCTATCATCTCGAACTCTTTCATCATGGCTTCCTTAAACTTCTACAACAAGCTTCTGTTGGTGCTAGTGTAGATGAAATCATCCACATAGGGACATGGTATTAGAAAATCAGCACCAACTTTTTGTATGTATAGCGAAGTTTCTACCGAGCTTCTAGAGAATCGTTTCTTCTATAGGTAGGAATCAATTCTACAGTTTCATGTTTTTGATGCTTGCTTCAAACCATATAGAGCCTGATGTAGTTTGTAGACATTGTCTTATGTGCCTTTCATCACGAATCCTTCTGGTCGTTCCACGTAGTCTTCCTCTTCTAATACTCCATTCAGAAATGCTGACTTGACATTAAGCTAGAATACGTCAAGCTCCTTTGGTGTTGCAATGGCTAGAACCCTATAGATTGTCTCGATCCTTGCTACACGAGCAATCTGTAAAATCAACACCGGGCTTCTGTAAATTGCCTTTTGCTACAATGTGAGCTTTATGCTTCTGCATGCTTCCATTTTCATTATACTTGGTCTCGGAGACTCACTTCAAACCAAAAGCTTCTTTTCCTTCTAGGAGTCAACCAATGACCGTGTCATTCTTCTCAATAGAAGGTCACGTCCTTCATGGCGTTTCTCCATTTTTCTGCTTTGGCTGCCTCCTCAATGTTCTATGGCTCAAATCTAACAAGAGCAAAGTTAGTTTGCTCATAAGTTTCAGTGAACGATCGATACCTCCTCAGTGGTGTATCTTCAATAAGACAATTTGCTTTTAGAATGGTTCTAGATGAACTAGCTTTTATAGTTCCAATTGAATTATGTATCGTAACTTATGATGCTGCTTCTATTATATTGAAAGCAGTCTCTACAAATCCTTATACTATTGCTTATGTAAACTGAAACGTCTGATTCATAGAAGGTTCTTCTTGCCAATTCCAAATGCAAGTTCATCAAAGATAACATCTCACGAAAGAACTAAGTTGTCAATGTTGGCAATATACAGACGGTATCCCTTCAATTCATTACTACAGCCAATGAAAATCAGCTTCTCACATTTCTCATCAAACTTTTCTCTTTATTGAGAAGGTATGATTGTATATCCGACACACCCAAATACTTTCAAATGATTCACTTTGGGCTTCAATCTATGACATGCTTCCTATGGTGTCTTGTTCCTAACCTCTTTTGTAGGAGATCTGTTCAGAAGGTAGCAAGATGTGTTGACAGCTTTTGCCCAAAATTTGTTGGGTAATCCTTTACCATTGAACATGCTTTTGATAATCTCTACTATGATTCTATTCGTTCTTGTTGCGACTCCATTCTACTGTGGAGTATATTGCACAGTTAACTACCTTTGTATCCCCTTCTGTTGGCAATAATTCATAAATGATTTTGACATAAACTCTTCTCTACGATATGTCTCAAGGTCTTAATTATGTATCCACTTTGATTCTTTGCAAGTGTTTTGAACTTCATAAAGGTGGTAAAAGTATCCGACTTCCTCTCAAGAAAATAATTTCAAATCATTCTAGTATAGTCATCTACGAATAATAGAAAATATCTTTTGTTGCCGAGAGACGGAGTTTGAGTCGGTCCACATTCTAGTATAGAACTCTCCATGATGTATTTGGGAATGGAAGACGATGATGTTTTTCGAAGACACATATTTCACATACGTTACCTTCTGCAACTTGTATAGATAGTAATCATGTTGGATCGTTCTGGTGCACTAAGAAGGAGGTAAATTAGTGTTTATAACATTTTCAATCCTTTCTTAACATAAGCGGAAGCGTACGGTGTGACAACAAAACATTACTCAGATAATGCGAATTGCTTGTTGTAATCGTTACGATTTTAGTCGAGTATATATTCGTACGAGTGTATGCGCAATCATAATGGACACAATAGTTGTATCTTAGTTAAGCCTTAATCGACCTACGTCCACTTTTCATCAACGATGTGACTCCACCATATAAAATATAATGGGTGTAAAATATCCTTGCACTAGGCTGAGTTTCTCTCACAATGTTAGATTTAAAATCCTTAAACAAAATAGGAGATCCTCCTCTGGACAATCGATGAACTCCTCCCTCAATGGACGTCTTCCAATTTATAGTAGGACGATGCTCACACTCAGTAGTAAACAACTCAAAGGATTTTTCTGACAACAGTCGTTTTAGTGTAAGCCTCTCATCAAGGTACAAAGACAATGTAGAAGTGATAGTAATATAAATCCTTACATAATGATTCCTTATAGTGGCAGAACGACTTCCCAAGAAATAGCCTATTTATGGTTGACAACAGAGGAATACTTGAGCACTTTATCCCTTTAGAGGATTACCATATAATACTCATGCAAGAATCTTCTGTATGTAAATATTTTTGTAATTAGATAATTATTTAGTTAATAAATAAATATTTAACTACAAATTTAAAAGGGAACATTCCATTAGAATAATTATCATTGATTAAGATATTAATCTGATCAAAATCAAATGTTTAAGTAACCAAATAAATAAATAGCAATTGTATTTTCCAATGAAGGAAATAAATTACCTATTTTTGGAATGGTTTTGTAAGACCTTCTGTAACCTTCTGTGGATCAAAATTATCCATTGAAAGGAATATGTTTGAATAACTCTTCACGAAAATTGGCCCAGATTGATTGATTATGATTATGAATGAGACAAAAAAGATTTTGGAATTAAAGTTTTAATTATTTCTAACTATAGAAGCTTGTTGATCCATTCAGCCTAAAACCTTTTGTAACGCATTAATCATGGGAATTTCGTCAAATCATAATCTATTTGATAGGATTTTAATTCCTAAAGGATATTTGCCTGGGTAACCCATTTTGTATATTTGATATTTTAGTTTTGACTAATCATTTTTTCAATTTTATTAATTTCAGTTTACATACTTAGTTTTTTAATCTTGTATAACAAGTGTGTCAATGTGGTCATGAAATAGAGTATTGTGTAATGAGATGCTGAATGTGAATTCTAAGAGGGATCTTGTTCGTAGTTAGTCACAGATGAGGAATGGGAGCTGCAGAAGGCTACAGCATTGGTGAAGCCTTTTTAGAGAGTGACCTGGTGGGCTCGAGGGACTCTGGTTGGATGTTGCGAGAATGTTACAGGAAACGTTCGGTTGGAGAAAAGGGTCAACACTCTTGGAACACAAAAGGTGAGGGACTAACTAGCTTCTACACTACGTTCTGTGTGTGTAAGAAATCCTTGAGCAGAGGTTTTGTGTTTGCTTTGCTGTTGTCTCGAGGGACCGTGCAAACGAAGTCGCAGCTGGGTGTTGTGCAGGTGGAGACTCTATTGGAGTGAAAATTCCCGGGTAGAAGTCGTAGTTAGTTGCTGTTCAAGAGAGGACGCCGTCGAAGTAAAATGTCTCGAGCAGAAGTCGCATCTGATTGCTGTGCAGGAGTGGATGTCGTCAGAGTGAAAAGTCTCGAGTGTAAGTAGCAGCTGGTTGTTGTGCAGGTGTACACACTGCCAGAGATAAATATCTTAATGGAAATCACGGGTTGTTATGTACGCGATGACATCGTCCAGGAGGGAAACGTCTACAAATGGTTACTATTGTTAGTCACACTAACCCGTGCAAGCGTTAGTCACGTTCACACTTGTAAATCTATCACCTATCTTAGTACAGAACCCACTGACTTGTGCTGGTACAAAACCTTATGGTTTGCACTAGTTTAGGTAGATCTTGTATCACCTCCTGCAACGCTATTTCTGTTTTTATTAGTGGAAATCATCCAAGTCTTTAGTGAGAGTTGACATAGGTAAGATTTATCGAACCACTATAAAATTCTTCGAATTTTATTCAAATGGCTATTTCACACGTTCCGTAATTACAGAAGCCTTAACGAAAGGCTTTATTTTATAAAAAACTGTCTTATGCGGTAAGGGTTGTGAAGAAAGTGTTAAAAACACTTAATTGGACTTAACAATAATTCTAACCCCCCTTTCTAGTGTAATATTTAGGCAAAAAATAACAGATGTGTTTTACTATAGGAT
This sequence comes from Melastoma candidum, assembly GCA_023653495.1. NCBI lineage: Eukaryota > Viridiplantae > Streptophyta > Magnoliopsida > Myrtales > Melastomataceae > Melastoma > Melastoma candidum. The sequence continues at coordinate 15,740,666 of CM042891.1, forward strand.
ACTTAGGAAGGATGTCAGAAAGTATCTTCGGAGTTGTACCTGCCAGAAGTGAAAGCTACTATTAACAAAACCAACAGGATTATTGCAACCTCTACCAGTACCTGATGCTGTTTGGATTAACATAACAACGTTGTATCGAAGGGTTGTTGAAATCTAAAGGGAAGGATACTATTAGCGGTGGTGGATAAACTTAGCAAATATGCCAATTTCCTTCTCCTTACTCACCCTTTTACTTCAGTCAGAGTAACTCAAACATTCATGGATCAGATTTTCAGATTGCATGGTATGCCAAAAACTATAGTATATGATAAGGACAAAGTATTCCCTAGTTCATTATGGAAGGAATTACTCAGATTGCAGCAAGTTGATTTGCTAATGTCCTCCGGCTATCATTCACAAACCGATGGACAATTGGAAGTCGTTAACAAGTCTCTCGAAACTTACTTGTGATGTATGATTGGTGAAAAGACAAAAAAGTAGGCACAATGGATACCATTAGTTGAAAGGTGGTACAATACTACCTACCATTCTTATGCCAATATGACACCATATGAGATTGTTTATGGCCAAACTCCTATAATATTTACCTTACATTGCAATTGATAGTATGGTTGAGATTATAGACATGAGTTTGACAGCTCAAGATGACTGTCTAACAATTCTTAATTTTATTCGAAAAGGACAAGACAAAATGAAAAGTCAGGCGAATAAAGGCAGGACGGAAAAGCAACTACAATTGGCAAATCTAGTTTATGTTAGGCTTCAACTTTATAGGCAGAAGTCTCTTGCCTAGAGATCTTTTGCTAAATTGGCACTAGATATTTTGGACCATTTCCTATTAGTGCGAAGATAGTAGTGGCATGTTATTGCCAGAAAAAGCTAAGATTCATCCTATTTTTTATGCACCCTTATTGAAGAAATATGAGGGATCTCCACCTCCTATGTGTTCTTTACTAAATGTGAACGCTCAACATCAGTTGAAAATGGGACTAGCTATGGTTTTAGATAGAAAATTAGTCCAAAAAGGAGACCTAGCGCTTGTGTATGTACTGGTTCAATTGACAAACAGGGGACTTCATGATACGACTTGGGAATTTTATGAAGATATGGTTAGCAGATACCCTTGACTTTGATTTTACTACAGCTTAAGGACTAGTTATGTGAAAGGAGGGAGGATTTTGTTCCAGACTTAGAAAGGGGTGCTGGATATGGAGGTGACACGGAAAGAAACGAATTGAGAGAGTTGACAAAAGTGGTAGATGATAAGCTTTAAGACAAGCTTTAATTGAAGGAGGAAGGATTGTCATATGTAGTTGCAGATGGAAGGAGGATTGGAAGGAACAAATTGCAAACATGCGTGAAGGAAGAAGTCAGAAGACTAAGAACTAAGGGAGAAGCAAATAAAGAAAAAGCAGGAAGTTGAATAACAGCCATGTAGGCAAAAAATAAATATCTACTTGTACATAAGCTCAAGAGAGTTTAATTCTAGAAGTTATTTAGCTTTTTGTTACAAGTTCTTGTCTTCTTCTTCCTGTGTATTTCAGGCTGGTGAATTGAATGAGAGATTCGATTGTCTTCTTGATTTGTCAACTCTATTCTCATTCTTTAGCCTTCTCGATCTAATCCTGAGGACCATTTCAGGTCTCCGTTTTAACAGTCAAGTTGTTGTAACTTATTTACATTTAACTTAAAGAACTTGACCCCGATTCACATTTAGAAATATGATTTTGGGGGGTTTTATACCAATGTATTCGCTAGGATTGACACAACAACAAGCAATCTATGCTATCATATTTATGCAATAATGGTCAATGCCATTGAGTATTTGTGCTTTTCATGACCTTATCTGAATAAGCAAATCCAAGCGAACCCTTTCTAAAGATGTGAAATTATGTTTATCTATTTTTTTTCACCATGATCGGTTGAGAAAGGATCCTTTCTCATTTTGTAGCTTTTTTTTTACAAGACTTTCTCTTATTCTTTCTTGTAAACTTTAGTTCCTATTATAAGTATTCATACGTCCATTCGAGTAAGTCTTCGCATAACGTTTATTTTGTTACAAAAGTTTGACAACCATAAAAAGAATATCAAAATCGAACTCGTATTCATGGCCAAATATTACAAGCATATTTATGTGTCAACTTTGATTAAAATTAAAAATTATTTTCAAATTTTATCAGTTATGTCATGATTTACATATTTTGCAAATATAAGATATTTATAATTTGAAAAAATTCAATAAAAATTTGGATAAATTTTAAATTTCTTTCATATTTATCTTGTAGACCTTTCACGAATTATTATTTTAATTTTTTAATGCACATATATTTGACGACTTTCATGACCAATCGTGCAAAAAGTCAATGAAAAACTTTTGGCCCAAAGATTAAGACTAAAGGAGGTGGAATCAGTGTTAATGCCCAAAGGGTCACTTTCAAATTTTTTCACAGAGCCCCCAACAGCGGAAGACTTGACCTCTTATAAGAACAGAATGTTTGTTAGGTTTATGTTTACTACAGAAGCTATCGAACAAAACCCGAAGTGATTTGTTGTATACGTCGTCAATCGGACAAATGGAATGAATTTTGCCAACTTTCGAAATCTTAGAGGTTCACGTTTAAACAGAAGTGGAGAACAAAAGTAGTGTAGCACCACCTCCTGTAATTCGTCAGTCAACCTTCTGTGTCGGCACTTTTATCCTTCTGTTTGCGGCTTCTATAAGATTAACACTTATGAAATAATTAGCAAACAAAAGTAAATCAGACATGTGTTTATAGTGGTTTGGTAGAGACTACCTACGTCCACTCTCACCCAAAATGTATGGTGGTTATCACTAATCGAAACATATCATTAATGTAGAAGGTGATACAGAATCAGCCCACTATAGCACATGAACCCGAAGGTACTGCACTTTTATAGGTTTGCACGGGTTAGTGTGACTAACAATGGTAACAAGGTGTTTGGACGTTCTCCTCCTCGGACGGTGTTATTGCCAACTGTACAGCTATCCGCTGCGACTTCCCCTCAGCTCATTACCGAGTAATCCCTTGGTTCCTCAACAAAAATGCACAGCAACCCGCTGCGAGTTCCCCTCGGCTCTTCATTGAGTATCCCTTAGCTCCCCACCAAGAATGCTCTACTCCTCATGAAGTCTTCCCATTGGCTCCTCACCAAGTAGACATTCCTACACAACCATAAAATTACCAAGAACCAGGTTAACCCCTCACCTTCTGTGCTCCTAGAGTTACTGGCCTTCACTTTGGTCACTTCACATTGGCATGTCCACAGCCAACAATCCTGCCCCGGATCCCGTTGCACGTCGCTCCAACGCTATCCACATCCAATCGAAGTCTATCGCGCCCTACAGGTCACTCTCCCAGAAGCTTCACCAACGATACTGCCTTTTGTAACTCAAGCTCCTCCCGTGGTGTGACAAGAACACGAACGACACACTCAAAGCAAAATCAACCAAATGTAGCTGTATCTCAACTATTCTACTTTGATACGTTATTACTAACACTGTCGAGTTAATCTATTTGTAACTAATCAAATAAATCTAAATTAGTTACAGGACGTCGTGCTACTGTAGATGGACAGTATCTTGCTGCAAGACAATAAATGTAATCGGATAGTGTAATAATCATATTGGTCACAGAAAATTGTTTCCAAATTGTGGTAGCATTACGTCTGTCATGTTACCGTTGGGAATCAATGAAAGATTGATTGATTTCATACCCAACAAGTAACAGATGATCAGAAGGTTTTGTAGGCGTGTAACCTTTTGTAAACGAAAATAATCATTGATCTATTTCCTAATATAAATGATCTCGTTCAAATGTGATCACACATGTACCTGGACGTTATCACCAATGAAAAGGTTGAAAGAGGTTCGTCCATATCAAATTACAAATGAATATGGACGCTCTTTAACCTATAGAAGGTCATTCTAGAACCTTTCAAGATGAGAAATATATTATTCCCAAAAGTGGAAAAATATGATCCATCGTTTCTTTTGATAATAAATTCACGTTTGATTAACACTAATCATGTAAGATACTATTCACAATATTTCAACTCAATATTATCTTTTAGATTATCTATTATTAATGATAAATAGAAAAATACATTTAGGGAAACAAATTTCCATAATTAATTAGATAAATAAAAAAAAATACAAATTTCGCACATCATTCCTTTAATTAAGGTAATGATTTTACTTGTAGAACGTTCCTTACGGTAACCTTCAGTAGTATACAACACGAACTTATATATATTAGAAGAACATATTATGTAGTGTTTCATACATACTTATGTAAAATATAGAGGCACGGTTGGTTCATCATCCAAACCATATTAACAAAAAACGAGATAAATTTTAGAAAATGATATTTGTAGTGTGTTAAAATATTAATTAAGCTAAAAATATCATAAAATATAGGTCTACTTCTCAAATATGTGTTAAACTTCGTTGACATTTTGGTATACAGATATATAATATTATTTCAATTCGATAAAATGTGAAAATATTTTGAAACGCACCACGAAACATGAACTTGTGATGACTCATGTGTCACGTAAAAAGAATGGACAAGAGCATCATTATTGACGGATTATAAATGTAACACAATAGTTGAAATTTATATATTTTACTGAATTATTTTAAAGGATGAAAAAATCGAAAAATAGAAACGGAGTTTAAAAATGTTTAAGAATTAGCCTCAAATTTAAGAAATATTTGTAAATAAAAATCGGATCACGTTCCTATTCGGAATGAATTACATTAGGCCGGCTATTTTGTCGTTGTCGATATTTTCTAATAACGATTTCATCTGGTGGAAGGCATTGCAAAATTTTCTTTTTCACGTGTCCCTACACATTAGATGTTTTAGGTATAACCTAGTTTTAATATTTCTGGATTTTATCTAATTTTTTTATATTGATGTTATATATTTTTAACCTATTTTCCTGGCCGTGTATCGGTCGGTAGATCGGAGATGGCAGGTCACTTAAAGCCACCGCCGCCCCACTGTGTCGCCACATAGCACCGCATCCGTCACTCCCTCTCAACTTCTTCACCGTCTTCGTCAAACACAGGACAACAACCGCCGACCAACGACAGCTTCTCTCCCGTCGATTCATTTTTCTCTAACAAAAGATCCAATAGATCGAACCCTTAGTTTCATTTCCGTACAGACAAGATACCCGCGCAAACGACATTCGCCGGGAAATCCGAAGGATCCTTCTGCAATTGTACTTTGTGAAGAAGAAGATTGTCAGCCACAAACCATCACGATCATTTCCTCGGAGAAGATCGGAGAAAATCTTTGGACTGAGGCGAACTGCTTTTCCCTTTCCCTTCATCAAGATCCCGTAGTGCCATATGCCACAATCCTTCCGATTTGGGGTGACCCACCTTGATCCACTTTCCGACACAAGTCCATAACCGAAAGGCCAAGCCTTGGGGACACGCCGCGGCGCTATGGGCATTGGAGCTGATAAGAAATGGCTTTTCACGCTCTTCTCAGCTGCATTCTTATCTCTTTCCCTTCTCCTATTGTTGTCAGTTTCTTCCTTCATCTCCCCAAAGCCCTTCCCTTCCATCATCAATCATGGCCCCCACCACCCGCCCTCCTTCTCTTACTACATCTCGGGCGGTCGTGGGGACAAGGACCGCATCCTCCGGCTGTTGCTCGCTGTGTACCATCCCCGGAATCGTTACCTGCTGCATCTCGGCAAGGAAGCTGATGACAGCGAGAGGGTGAGGCTGGCCTCTGCTGTAAGGGCCATCCCCACCATCAGGAGCTTTGGGAATGTCGATGTCCTTGGGAAGGCTGATCCGGTAACTTATATGGGCTCGACGAATTTGGCTGCCATCTTGCGTGGGGCTGCCGTGCTACTGAAGATGGATGGTGGGTGGGATTGGTTCATTTGTTTGAGTGCGGTTGATTACCCGTTGATCACACAGGATGGTTAGTTCCGTTTAGCAAAGATTATCTCTTTGAACTTTGAAGTTTATCTTTCTTAATCACTCAACTAGGTTGCAAATGATGTTTTAGCTAACCCGATCATTCAAGAGTCTTACTTTAATGTTTTAGAATTTTGGGATTTTAGGTATTTGATTACAATTCCATATATGTTGTCGAAATGTTTCATTCTGTTAGGCTAATTTAGCTGCCGCAAGGTTGAGATATGGGATTCCTGCTACTGTTATTTTGGCCCTGCACGCTGTGTGAAGAAATTTTGTAGGATCAACTTTCATCTGTTTTTTTTTTTTTTGGGGGGGGGGGGGGGTGGGGAAGTAAATAGATCAGTTCGTGCTTTGAAAACATAGAATCCACCCAAAGTGAATAGAGATCTTAGTGGATGTGATTTTGTTGCCTTTTAAATCCATGGGCATCAGTTTTTTGTTCTATGGCATTTATATGGTTTTCCAAACCACCATAATCCAACAGCCTAATGAGACAACCGCAATTATGCTTTTATTCCACTGGATTGTTGTGTAGTCCAACTGCTTATATAACAATTTTTTCTTTCTAAATATTTTTTTTTTCTGATGTCAACTTTTTAAAACTTGCCTGATGTCAAGCAATTTGGTACTGCCGTTTTATGTCTCGTAAAGACTCTTTCCTGTCAGATTTGGGCTTTGTTTACATTGGAGACAATGATTATTTGTGGTTTGTGAGTTAGTTCTGCCAGTAGCTTTTGATGTGGTTTGTGAGTTAGTTCTGCCAGTAGCTTTTGATGTGGTTTGTGGCTGTGGGACTTCATGGGGTTTCATGGCCTCATATTGATCCACGGACATAATGGTTATTCCTTTGTTATTAAAACCATGGACATAATGATCCACGGCCTCATATTGATCCACGGACATAATGATCCACGGCTTTTAATAGTGCTTGAAAGTGCTTGAAAGACACATTGTTTCATCTTTGTTTCAGTGGAGTAGACCATAATAAAACCTTTTATTATTATTTAATCTCTCCAGGATCTTTTTCAGTTACAAAAACCATCCTTTTTCAGTTACAAAAACCTTCTGTTGTTGCTTAGGGAAAAAGGATCTGTTATGTGCTATTAAGTTTGAATACTAAGGAAATTTCACCCTTATGAACTGTTATGTGTTCAGGTATTCCTAACTTTAGGCTCGTCTCCTCGGGATTGACAAGTGTCATGGTCACAGTGACAAAATTTCCCTCCTATTTGTATTTCAAATGGAAGAAAATTATTTTGATTTAACCTAAAAGAAGCATAGAAAACCCTTCATTCAAGACCTCATAGATAAATAGATTCTTGGTTGCGACCTTTCCATAGCTGTTCATGATTCCCAGAATTCCTTCTATTTGTTGGTTTTTTTTTTGTTTCCCAGCACAATCTAGCTGGTTACTACAAGTCTATGATCTACATATAATTTCTTAAAGAAGTCATTGGCAACCCAGACCTGTTGCATGGCTGTGTTATCATAAATCTGATTTCCCTTTACAATGCAAAAAAAGTTACCTCTATACAACGAACGCTAGGCAATCTGATGCCGTACGATATTTCGCAGTCACAAGTCCGAAATTAGACACATGAGCAGTTAGAATGTTTTTTTATTTTTTTTTTGCTTGTTTGCTAAAGAATTGGCACTAGGCCAAAAAATAGGAATGAAAGCATGGATTTTCCACAATTTATGTTTAACTCATTAGACAGCAATGTCAACCTTTCAACAAATGAACTTAGATTATTGCTCATCATGGGCATCATTATATATGGCATTGTCAGACCAGAGAACATGCTTATTTGTCTGCATAGAAAGGCATTGTGGTGTTCCAGTTTTTCGCTAGACAAATTTAGGGCAAAAATCAATTTCTTTATCCAGATCTTCAAGATAATGTGGTGAAATGGTAGCCTTTCCTCTGTCCATGCAAGAATTTTAGAACTTCATGTTATGTTTGTTAAGTTATTTAGTTTAGGTGGTTATGATTTGACCCGATAATTGTTTTTTCTCCTGCTTCTAGATCTATCTCATGCTTTCTCCTTCCTAAAGCGGGACACAAATTTTATCGACCACACTGGAGACCTTGGTTGGAAAGAGTAATCTCTCTCAAACTCTCTTGTTATATTTGTTAATAAGTATGCTTTAGGTAGAATGATTAATTTTAGCTTTAATCTTGTGAATCATTTGAAGGGGCATGGAATACTGCAACATGCGTGTTCTATAAACTTTCTTGGGAAATGAACCTTTTTTAAAACATGAATAATAAGAAATTTAACACTACAAATTAAATTTTAAAAGCTTTAAAAAGGCTATAGTTGTATTAATTTTGGAAATGCAGCATGATTAGAACAGGACTAACCAATTGAAAATTCTTTTAATTTTACGTTTGCATAATCTGACATTGATTGAGTGTATGTAAAAGAAACGCAAGTCCTAAAACATTGACCAAATGTTTCATTTTGTATTAAACCTTTGAAAAATTTCGGAAAACTCCTAAAACTTTAGGTCAAATAATTTGTTCAGTCCGAAAATTTTGAAGGAGCCAATAAAGTTATAAATTTTAAAACATTTTGGAAAAAAATAAAAAGCAAAATCCTACAAAAGATTTTAAATTCATTACTTGATTTTCATACAAGTTTCATTTTTGGAAAATTTTATTTAAGAGTTTCTCAAAATGTGGGGGCATCTTTTATCTCATTTCAAAGTTTTAGAACTCAAAAAAGGGTTGCATTAAAAGCCTTGGACTCTTTCCAACAATTTCAATATCACTAGCAAAAGTTTTAGGACCTTTACGTTATCCGTACTTAAAATAGTTAATTCAAGGTGGTTTAGCTTTCTGAATTTCCTTTACTTGTTAACTCGAGATTTTACTGACTCCTTGATGACTGTCCATGTGAAATAACTATCGATTTCAAGCAACTGTCATTGTTACCAGATTCTAAAGCTAAATGATTTGGAATATTAGACAAAACTGGCGGGGTAAATTTTAAATCCACTGCATTATATTCCAGATGAACCCTGTGAAGATAGTATCAGTTCTGCGATAAAGTTGCTCCCCTGTTACTTGGTTATGCCAACTTTTCTGCAGACTCATTTATACTATTGAAATGACTCTTATATCATGTTACTCTTCAGAAAAGTAATCCCACAAGTTATAAAGTCAAACAGAGATTGATCCTGGTGTCAGATAATCTTAATTTTTTCAGGAATCTATTTAGTTACCTTTTGTACAAAATTCCTTTATCAGTTTGGGTTATTTCCTGTGGAGGTTCGTTTCTCTAATTATTGATTAATGGGGCATTGTTTTCTTTTGATGTAGTAGATTGATATTTTGTTGCAGAAAACAGAGAATACAGCCCATTATTGTTGATCCAGGATTATACTTGGCAAGAAGAGTCCAGATTTTTTATGCCACGGAAGTGCGGGCTACTCCAGATTCATTTAAAATCTTCACTGGTATGGTTGGAACGCATCCTTCTTTCCTTGTCTTTTAATTTCAGGATCACAATGGTTGGAATATACTTTGCACAGGATCTCCGTGGGTTATCTTGAGTCGAGGCTTTCTGGAATATTGTGTTTTGGGTTGGGATAATTTACCACGAACCCTCCTCATGTACTTTAACAATGTGATGTTATCACAAGAGTCATACTTTCAGTCCGTGGCTTGCAACTCGCAAGAGTTTAAGAACAGTACAGTGAACAGTGATTTGAGGTTTATGATGTGGGACAATCCACCCAAGATGGAGCCGCTCTTTCTGAACAGCTCAGACTACGAGCAGATGATCAATAGTGGAGCAGCTTTTGCGAGGCGGTTTGAAATGGGGGACCATGTCCTTGACATGATCGATGAGAAGATATTACAACGCGGGCGCCACCGAGTTGTTCCTGGAGCATGGTGCACTGGACGGAGTAGTTGGTTGACAGATCCTTGCAGTCAGTGGGGCAATGTTAATGTCCTAAAGCCAGGGCCTCAGGCGAAGAAGTTGGAGGATGCAGTTTCCAATCTTATGGATGATTTAAAATCCCAAGTGAATCAGTGCAAGTGAACCCCGTGGCATGGCATTATTGTTTATATATTTGCCCATTATTGGTCAGGGAAGGTTGGTTCTATGTTCGAAAGTCTCCGATGCCCCTTGCAGGACAGATAAGCTGATTCGCAGCCCGGGAAATTACAGTTCCAGCAACCTTTTGCCGCTCTGACTCGGAGCCTTGGTTAGTCAGGAATTAGAGGTTCAGTTTATATACCTTTAATAGTCGGTTGTATTCTTATTTTCCTACGATAGAGGAGTAATTCTTTTGTTCTATTCTTGCTGAGACTTTAATTCTTCTCTTTTTGATTGGTGACGCAGAAAATGTTGGAACCGGACGAACTGGTAAGGTTTTTGGTCACTACTCAGTATACTAATGTGAATATACCTCTTCTGTGATTGAGGAACAAAATGGGAGAGGAAATGGAATGACAATTATTTCATTTAAATAAAAGAATATGATTCGCTGGGTCAAATTTGGCGTTTAATTTGTTTAAACGATTGAAATATAGTGAGAATTTCATGTCACTCCACTTCACACCGTTGACAAGTCCCCTCATTGAAAAGCTTATATACTAATGCTATATCATGCCTCTTTCAAATATTAAAAATTTGACGAGGTCTCTTAGTCGAGGAGCATGCCCTTCTAACATCTAACGTTTTGTATTATGATGCGCAGCAATTGTATTCTTATAATCATTTACATTGACAAATATTATAAATAACCTGATTCTGGTCCTTTTTTTTAATTGTTTTTGTTTACTATTGCGCTATAAAATTTAAGGAAGCGAATAAATTGACACGCATGGATGCTTCCATGCAACGAAACGTTTTGTCAATTATATGGACGGGTTCCGTATAATTGTACAGTTTATTTCATAAAGTAGGAATTGGACTTGAATAATGCATGAATCATTTCCTAAACTACGAATGTGCCTCATGACAATGTACGGGCAATTTTGTAATCATAAACCCCATTCGTACTTTACGAAATAAACTCTACAAATTACGACACACATTTATTTTTAAGAAATATTTTCATACATTACGAAACGTTTTCGTATATTACAAAACAATAACATATTGTTTCTTTCTTTTATACGAACAAGTTACTGTTTCATACTGTCCGAAGCCGTTTGGTAAAAGACGGATGGGTTTCTTATGATTTTATGATGTCCCTTCGTACTTTAACGGCCTGAAAGAATTAACGAATCCCTTTGTTTTCTATCAAACGTTTTTGCACAATACGGAAGGAGTCGTGCGTTTAACTTTAGCCATGTCCAAGGTTTAATGTGTCTTTGGTTTGCAGGAAGGAGAAGACAATAAAGAAAGAAATGATGAAATGAATGTATACTTAGCAAAAAAGATTTCATTTTCTTATCATTTTTAGAAATTCAAACAATCTGTAAATATGATCACTTTTAAATAATGTATCAAGTTCAACATGATCTCATGTCGCTTTGATATTTCAATGGAAAAAAGCTTCCCCCGTCCAAGGATACTTTCTTTCTCGTCGAAAGGGTAACAATGAATACATTATATTAATGGTGCTTTCACGTTACCCGTTGGTCTCATATTTTGATATTTCAACATCCAATTGTAACTCTAGGCGTCAAGATTTCTATATACATTATATTTAGGACAATTTTCTAATAATCAAGAGTATTAGACTGTTTTATATGTACTCACTAGACATAGCAAGCGGCCTTCGGAAGCTGTACATGGAGGGGAGGCCAGAGCTCCTTACTCAATACACAAGCCGCTGGACAGAAGCCATCAACCCTTTTAGGAGATCCTTTGGATGTGCAGCTCCTGCCTAGTCACAAGAAGTGTAGGAAGCGTGGGCCAAACAGATCTAAGACTTGATTGACACCCGGAGGCAGCTCAAGCTCTTGTGTCTTCCTCGTGTTTGACAGCCGGAAGCAGTGCACCATCTCCCCCCGCTGTGATCAGAAAGGATGTTGAAGAGCAAATGATAAAGGAGCATTGGGAGCAACACCCACTGGTCGACTTACTATGGTGCCATCGTAGCAGTTATTGTATCTCCAGCCTCCCCAAGCTCCTAGAATCGGTCAAACAACTTCCTCTCTCTTGAGAACACAAGCATTTGTCTTCCTCCCTTGTCGAGCAGGGACCCTGAACTCCTAACTCAAACGAGACAAGCCTCGACGGTGTAAAGTCATCCTAGCGAGCCTAAGGTACATGAGGGAAGGTATAGGCTTTCCCAAGAAGTCCTATCCACTTGTGACGGGCTGTATGGCTAAGTGCATATGCCAACGATCACCATACTTCCCTACCTAAGACTTTAATACTTGGGATGTGGATGCGTTTGTGATATTAAGTCCACTTGATATGATTTTGTTCCAACGCTAATAAAATGAGACAGCTTTCGAAGCAAGTCGCCACTACACATGCGAAGACTAATAAGTTGAAATTCCCAAAAAATCCAGATTGGTTTTATCGACTTAAGCTATTTTAAAAATTTAGTTAGTGACAAATCCATCAAAGTTTTCAAGGTAAACAAACTTCATTTTTGACATGGATATCGTCTTAAGGCTAGTGGTGCACGAGCTGAGGGGTTGATCAGACGACGGGGAAAGGTGAACTCGGATCCCCGCTGCGACCCCCACACACTTACATCCCAGGAGGCGACTTCGATAGGACTATATTATCTTTCAAAAGTGGATTTCAATCGAACCATTTTCGATTGAACCTTGGTGACAATTTTAAAAGCAAGAGTATTCACCCCTTGCTTGGAGTGCTTTTATGCTCTTTTGCCCTCTATTTGCTTTTGATTGTCCCTGTTGTACATGTTTAGGATTGTCATGTACCCGAGACTAAGATTTAGGCAGTCACCCAAAGTTATGGCCTCCCTTTTGTTCGAGGTTGGTTTGGAAGCCACATTTGAGTCTAAGATTGTTTTCTCACTGCAGATACTAGATTTCAAACGTGCATTTGTTTGGGCTCGCTATTCATTTTGCAACGATTTGGGCTCGCTACGCAAGTTTCTCGCAACCTTATTTTCAGCCTTCCCTATGTAACTTACCTACTTAATGCATTCATCTACATTCATGATCATATATGTGTCTTTTACTTAACAATTGTCGCATTACCATGTCTAGTGTCACATGCTTGAGGGCATGGGACGGTGAAGCCATGGTTCGTGGAAGGATCCAGGAGCAACGTTCATGAGAGAGGCACGAACAAGTATGACAGGTCGCGTCAGAGTGTCCGTGAGGAGGCAAGGGCTGACTAAGGATCATTGATGCGTTGAAGAATTGTATTCCTTGGGCTGGTGTCCTTGGAAGGTCATATCTATTATGAAGGGGCGTCCCTCATCAAAAAGGGGCGATCCCAAGGGGCGGCTATGGGCGGTTACGTTGGGTGCCCCTTGAGCTAACATACCTCTCAGTGAAGCTGGTTTCCTTGGAAGGTCATATCTATTGTGAAGGGGCATCCCTCATAAAAAAGGGGCGACCCCAAAGGGGCGGCTATGGGCAGTTATGTTGGGTGCCCCCTGAGCTAACATGCCTCTTAGCGAAATGTTGTAATGGTTAATGTACAACCACGGCTCCTATAAGAAGGCTTATAAATGGACGTGGGCAGATAACTTTTATTTTGGAATTCTTAGTGAAACACAAAGAGTGTCTTTTACCTGAAACACTTATGAGCTTCCGTTGTGCATTGACTAGCCGTGCTCGAGGGTGAGTTGCGACGCCCACAAGGGGGATTTACTTGATAGGGCGTTTTACCCCTGTGACAGTTGGCATCGGGGCACGGTTCGTGGGGCGAAGGTAATGCCAATAACTGAAAGATTTGGCCGTTTAGAGAGGTTGTTTGGCGAACCCCCTTCCGAGGATCTTGTTCCAATCTTCAACATATTGGAGGAACTTCGGGCTAGGATAGCACACCTAGAAACCTCTCTTATTTTGTTGAATGGGGCGGTTGATAGGTTGTGTAGTCAACAAGGTTATCTTGAGGGCGAGCTAGTGGTTCTCAAAAGGGTAGTTGTTGCTCCGATGGTCGGAGGTGATTCACATTCTAAGGTGAGGGTTTCCGAACCCTAGTTCTTTGATTGTTTTCGTGTCGCAAAGGTATTACATAATTTCTTGTGAGACGTTGAGCAATACTTCCTTGCGGCAAGAGTGCCCTAGAACGAGAAAGTATCCATTACCGTGATGTACCTTACGGGTGATGGGAAACTCTGGTGGTTGACTAGAGTAAAGGGGGACTCCAATGCGGAGCATCCTTAGATATATACATGGGAGACCCTTAAAAAGGAATTGACATATCAGTTCTTACATTGTAAAACGGGTTGGGTTACGAGAGAGGCCTTGAAGCGCCTCAAACATGTCGATACGGTGATGGGTTATGTGAAGCAGTTTACCTCCTTGATGTTGGATATTACAGATATGTCAGATGCAGATAAGCTATTCAATTTCATGTACGAGTTGCAACCGTGGGCTCAAGTTGAGTTGCTGAGGCAAGAGATAAAAAATCTCCCTACAACCATAGTGGATGTCGATGCTCTTGTCGATTTTCGTTGGGCAGGTGCGAATGACTCTTTGAGTGATGATTGTGGCCATAAAGGAAGGGCTGGGGCCCAAGAACTCTCAAAGGTGAAAAGAAACTGCAGACGAAGTCGAAATGGGGCAGAGCCCGTGGCTTGTCGTAAGGAGAGTCGAGCAATGTAAGTGACAATACTCGGAAGGATCCGAAAACGTATTTGGGTTACTTCATTTGTGAAGGACCTCATAGAGCAAGGGACCGTCCGCGGAGAGGGAAGTTGAATGTAATTGTGTCGGAAGAAGAGGTGACCATCACATAGACCTCCTCTCGGGGATAATACCTCTTGCCAAAGCACCTTATCAGATGGCTCCTAAGGAACTCGGTGAGTTGAGAAAACAGTTGGATCACCGGAGTTGTTTCAGACAAAGCAAGACGACAGTTTGTGGCTGTACGTCGACTATCGTGGGTTGAACAAGGTCACATTGAAAAACAAGTACCCAATACCCCTTGTCGCTGATTTGTTCGATCGATTGTCTAAGGCTTCATACTTTTCGAAGTTGGATTTACGTTCCGGATTCTGGTAGGTTCGCATTGCGGAGAGCGATAAGTCCAAAACAACTATAATTACGAGATACGGGTCGCATAAATTCCTAGTGATGCCGTTTGGCATAACAAATTCCCCGGCTACTTTTTGAAATCTGACGAATGATGTTTTTAGTGATACATAGACGAGTTTGTTGTGGTTTACTTGGATGACATTGTAGTTTATTCGGAGACTTTGGAGGACCATCTAAAACACCTTCAACTTGTGTTTGAGAAACTAAGGGAACACTCTCTGTATGTGAAGAAGGAGAAGCGTTTGTTTTGTGCGAATGAGATATGCTTCTTGGGACACGTGGTCGGACGTGGGAGTTGGTAGTTCAACAGTACGTCCGAATGACGGGGGTAGGATTTGGAGTTGGTATTTCAACAGCACTGAGCACCTTAGATGATTGAACCTTGTTGTTAAGCTTTTTGACGGGGGTAGGCTTTGGAGCCTTTGCTTTTGCAGCAAACGGTGAAATGCCAGATTTTGACAACCTGTTGGGATTCTCGGTCGTTGATGCCATTGGAGAAATTTTCAGAGATGGCTTGGGAGAGAAACAGAAATTTAGGGTTTCCGAAAGAAGAAGATGAGTATCTGTGTTTTATGAGAGGAAATGGGTGCAAATGAACATTTTGCACTAGGCTTTCGGTATCTTACCAAGTGAGATTTAAAATCCTTTACAAGAAGATATGACTCATGGGCAACGGTCATCTCCTCACACAGTGGACGTCTTCTCGTTTCCAGTAGAATGATACTCACACTCAGCAGTTGATTGCTCAAAGGATTTCCACAAAGCTTCTTGTCGCTTAGGCGTAAGCCTGTCGATCAAAGCACAAAGACAACGTTGTGTTAGAGTATAAATTCTCACAAATAATTCCTTATAGTGAAGAACGACTTTTCAAGGAGCAGCCCATTTCTGGTTCACAGTCGAGGAATGCTTCTGCACTTAATAGCTCGGCAGAGGATTTCCACACAACTTTTGTCTCTTCTCAAGATGAGCCTGTAAATACTCAAGAGACAGCCAAACAGAGTCACTTAGATCAGAGAAAAGAAAATAAGGAGTTGGTTCCTCACATAGCAGAACCTGACTTCTCACACAGCGAAGTCGGGGTATCCGTCCTACACTCAGTTCGGATGAGCACGGTTACCACATCCGTGACTTATTGCACTGCACACCCAGTACCTATGGTGGAATTTTCAACTTCAGCGGCTTCCACGCAACCTGCTCTACTATTTCTTAGGAGGTCAAGACTTCTGCACAGCACCCCTATGCTAGGGATGACCTCTTTCCACTCCGGCGGTGTTTCCAACTCCTGCTCAACCCTATAGGCATGAGACTTCGGGCACGCACCCGCAAGTGCGTGTCTAACTGCTCAAACTCCGTAGGTTCAAGAATTCCCTGCGAAAAGACACGACAAGAACGGCTTCTTGTCGATGGGTCAACAACTGGTTACTTCAATCAGAATAAGTATTCACTTAGCTTCCCTCAGACGATTCACCAGCCGCTCGTTGAACGCACCAAGGACACTCAGTTCCTTTCACGACGATCAAGGTCGCACTAAGCCCTTGACACTCCCACATGCAGATTGCAAGAGGTAAGAACAAGGCGATCAATTAGCACCTTTCATTCTCCGCCGATCCTCAAATCTTCACACATATCACACAGGCTTTAGACAACCACACAGACCACTCAGACGCACAAAGGCATTTGGTTTGATAGCCGAGTATGATATTTATGGATAAACTTCGTGAGAGATTTCCATATTCATTAGGACAATCCACGTGATTTGTTTCGAAAAGTGCAGACGAGTATGACCAGATGTCTGCTCAACGGTCACTGCGCCCGGGAAGGTAAGTTCCCAAACGGTAGCTTCCCTCAGATAAGTTATCTCATCCGACTGAGATTAATTGTTTCCATGTTTTATAAAATAACTATCCTAATAATAATCTTATCATATTAATTAATAAAGTCAAATCATAATTAAAATTATTTGATTTGATGATTTAACTCTTTACAGTGTAACATTGTTGCAGATGATTAGAATGAAATATTTTGTTTCCAAATATAAACGTGGAAAGCTAATATTATAATATTGAGTTGCCTAAATGTATGATTTAGGATATTTAAATCACATTCAACGTATTCAGACAATGAGACATATATTATGAGTTAAATCAAAATATAATGTAAATAGGAAATATTTATTTCCATATATTTAATGAACAAGCGTTAACAGGACAGAAAGAGCATACTGTAAGCTAGCAACATACTGCTCACGCTAGTTGCGGCTCAGCAACACTTTACTCAAGTTAATCACTAAAGATAAGCTTTCGTCTTATGAATAAAAATTAATCAAAAGGATTTTGATTAACTTCCATAATTAAAGGCATTATAACTATAATTATGGTAAAATATATTCTAAATTAAATTAGAATATTTAGAACATCCAGATAATGATTGAACATCGAATTAATCTGGAAAATTTGTAATACCAATTAATTTCAATAGTTTATTCTGGAAAATTAATTGTTTCCACTTTTACAAAAGGACAGACACAGTATTACAGCGACACTTTACTGTAACGCAGCATTACATTCCTCAATCTCATCATCAAAGACAAGCGTAGTGTTACAACAACACAATGCCATGATTTTATAACATAGCTTCTCAAGCTATGAATAAGAACATTAATCTAGAAATTGCTTCAATGAAAGTAAAATAATTCTGAAAATAATTCCCTAGCAGCGACGCCAAAAACTTGCTCGATTGATTTGAACCTCGCAAGTGTACGGGTCGTACAAGTAATAGAGTAATGAGTAAAAATCATTCCCACGGAGAATGTTAGAAATCCTAGTAATTAACGGTAAACAACCACGATGTAATCAAATCAAATAAAATGAGAATTCAAGAAAGTATAGTGACAATAAACTAAATAGCAGAAAATACGAGAATTAATCAAATGGAAAGCCTAAGATTACGACTTCCCCCAAGATTTCATCAGATCACTCAATCCTATCTTTATCATTAAATTGTTCAAAACTCGTTTACTAACCTAAGAATATCCGCTACTCTTATGCATCTTCCAACCTACACAAGAGAACTACTTAACCGCGCCAAACCCCCTATATTCCTATGGGAATTAGTGGTTGAATCAAGTACGTTAAGTTTCGATCTTAATCTGGCTACCTAAGATAAATACATATATTCCTACAATACTCTTCAATTTAACTCAATACCTCGATGTTAACTTAGGCTAAAACCTAAAATCCCCCTCTTGAGTTTATATAGGTTAAGAAATCGATACATATTCTTTATTAAACAACCGCACGCATTAAGAATAGGGAAAAATAAATAAATGAACGCCTTAAATCAAAGAGAGACAAGAAAGAATCGACTATATATCGAGTTTCGTCATAACCCTAGAACGAAAGTTTAGTTCATTAAGAGTTCGAACGAAAATAAGAAAATAAAATTAAAACTCATCCTAAGCATAAAAATTATGAAAATTAAAACTTCCTCTCTTGACGACTCCCCTCTAGCCTCTCCCCATCAAAACTCACGATTGAAGCCTTTTATATCTAGGTTAAATCTCACAGAATCCCAAAATATTTTAGAAATATTCTAGAAGATCTTCTCATCTCGTGTGGTCGCACCAATCTTTATGTCCATGTCTGCTCCGCTCGTGTGGCTGCACCAAATCTGCCTATGGCCACACTGATCTTTCTGTTTAATTGCTTCCCTTAGCACTTCTCATATCGGTCTTGTTTACCTTCCTCTATCAAGACATCTTCTTGATATATATTTGTAATGAACATAAAAAAGACAAAAGTACCCATGCAACATGACTAAACTGAAAATAACATGCGAACTAACTATATGTGCTTATAAATATCGGTTGTCTAACACTAATTAGGCTGGTTAGTGTGACATAAGACTCTAATTTCTTATAATTAACAAGCCTCACTCACGTGCAACACAGCTTGAATCCGGGACACCAGCATTCTACAACTAAATGTTTCACCCCAACGAAATCAAAAAGCTCAAAAATCTCTCAAAACAAGATCAATTTTCACGATCCCTCACCATAACCGTCACTTATTCTAACATACACAAAATCCCATCTTATTGAATTATGAAAATTATCTACAGAAGGAACATTTATTGAAAGAATGTTTTGCAAAATAAGAAAACAAATTGTCAACAAAATATGTTGTTTGCTAATTATGAAAGTTGGTCCATATCAATTAAGGACCAATCGTGTCATATGATCATGATTGATTTTACGATTCTAAAGAAATAAGGCTTGCAGATGGATGTGACAGATATGTTCTATCAGGCTTATGTAAATGGAAATATTAGTTTTCATAGTTGGGAGACCTTGGTATACAAACAAGTGTAGGATGTGTCCATATTCAGATGACTTATTATTTGTCACGATTCATAATGAATTTTGACTTGATTAAGTACAAGAGAAAAGGTGATTTGACCATTTGTCATTCCAAGTCAATCTATAGAACTTGCATAGATATTCTTCATATATCAAGTGATTTTTTGTCATAAAATATATTAACTTGCATGGAAATAAATCATTAATCAAAGAATTTATATTACATTCATTTATGCACATATGAAAATATGTAATAAATCAAATGACTACTTAAATAATATTGGGTAATAATTAAGTCACAAAAGGTACTAACGTACCCTTTAGGTTAATTTTCTACAAAGTAGTATAAATTTACCTTTTAAACAGTATAAGCTTACCTGGATCATCAAAACCGTTGGGGTTGAATTTTTGGTGAAGTACTGTGAACTTCGGTTCTTGGTGTAAATTTCCTTGATTGCTAGTTTACAGATTGTATTTTGAAAGCCATTAATATAATTATTGTGTAATTTATATGCTTATTATTATTATTCATTATTTTGAATACACAATCTAAAAAAATATTATTTCGAAAAATTAAAGATCGACACTAAAATAAATTAAAATTTATTCAAATTTAAAATATCTAGAAATGCCTTCCTGTAAATTTTTCAAAAAATTAAAATGAATATATATGTAATATTTACTGGTATAAACCTTAATTAAATATATATTTTCCATTTATATCATATACATTTTTTAACTAAAACTGGATAAAATCAAATAAAATAAAAAATATGCATTACAAAGAAATATGTACTAATTATATATTTATCTTTTTGCAGGTTATCCTTTTATTTTGGCTTATTTATCCAATATATCCTCAACTTTACTCATTTTATCCGATTTTTCCTATCGTTTAACTATTATCCTCTTCTATCCTCAAGTTTTGCCCAGTTTTAAAGTTTATCCTGTTTTAATCTTAAGATTCTCACAGACAATTAAGAATAATTCTCTTAAGCGGCTCTGATACCAATAAAGATACTGAAGATTACGCGAAGCAAACTAACTCAAATAAGAGTTAGATATCAGCAAGCTAGATATTCTTCAGCCTAGCCAGGAATCGAACTTAAGAGGTTTTTCCCAAGTGTCTTTGTCGTCGGCGTTCCACCAATCTCAAATATTCGTTTGAATATTTTGAACTTGCCGCAAATCCCAAGTTAGACTTGCCTTCAAGGAAGTATTCCTCGAATTCACTCTGAACTAGAGTCAGCTCTTCTAATTTTTTAGAATAGCTTTCTATCTGCTGTGATATTTGTGATATCTGTGCCGATAGATTTTCAAGACGATCTACTATGGTATTGAGAAGACCAGTAGTAGAATCCTTGCCCACCCCGTGATCTAAATGCAGAAGATCTGGGTTAGGACAATCAGTCATAGGATGACTCGTGCAGTTGCACCACCTTAATTAAGTTGCCTTAATCAAGATCTTCTTTCCGAACTGAAAGAATAACATAAACAACCTTAAAAAATAAAGGTGATTATCATACCTTAATCGAATCGCTCAGTGGGTCCACCAAGCTTCCGCACCAAGAGAACTCAACGAGTAAAACTTCAAGAGTCTTCTTCTCAGGAACTTAGAGAAAGCTTTGGAGAGGTTCTTCTGTGTCTTCTCAATGCCCATACCATGAGGGACTTATATAGGCACTCCTCATCCAAGGTTTCAGCCTGATGGCTTTGCCTTACAAGGTTTAGTCATACTTGACTGGCCCTTCAAGGTGTCGATCTGCTGATCTAACCTCTAGTTAGACTTAATCTGTTTTAATTAATTCTAACTTTCTTGGTTTCTTAAGGTATTTTTCGAAGAACAATCAGAGAGAAAAATTCAACTCAGATTTGAGATCGAGTTTTTCATTGTAGATTTTCTCCTGGAGGACAATCAAAGATTTCTTACTCAAAGTTTTTGAGAGAGAAAATTCTCTATTCAGATTGCCTCCTCAAATGAGGTAGAGGGCTTGTGAATATATACACAAGGGAGCTGGTGCCAATGCACTGTTTGCCAGCTCAAAAGTAAAAGGAATCTAAACTGTTACAAAAGTTAGTAGGGTCCTAATGACCGACAAAAATGTGCTAGTCTAACTTTATACAGTTGTCTTCTCCCGTCTGCATCGGTGCATTGTCCTGGGAGATTCCTTCCTTGTTATTGTTGACGTTTGAATGTTCGCCAACTTCTTCTTTTTCTAAGAGTCCCGGCGGGTCATGAACCGCTTCAAGTATTCGTTGTGAGATTTGTCGGGTCCTCTCATCATGCTCGATCTGCTGATTTAAGGTTTTATCTGTGAAATCAACAATCTTACTCCAAATCTCGAAGGTGTCGGTTCGGATTTGTAACTCAGAGTTCTCTCGCCTCCAGAAACTATCTAGAAGGTTGATCATCCTCTGCCATCCTCGGTCTCCTGCTTATTCGTCTATGAGACTTAGATCTGACCGAAGAATCGTGACGGTTATGATGCCGTCACAGAGCACGTAGTATTCATCCTTGCGGGTTAACACATGCTCCAGCACATCCTTTAGGAACTCAACCTTTATGGCTTTTCGAACTGTTTTGTCCTTGTAATATTTCTGCCATAAACCTCTCTGATCGAGGTCCTGTCGTTGAGGTTCCACCAGACGTCTACTCTCACAAGGGTGGATGTTCCATACTTGCAAATTCTGCAGTATTACCTTCCCATATAGCGGATGGTCTTCTTCCTCCCTTATTGCGCTAGTAATCAATGCCGTGGCATACTTGGGTCCATAGCCTAGGCATCCGAGTACATACCTTACCAACATAGGCAGTGTTTCTATACACTCTGGTTCAGATCTATCGATCTCCAGGATGTCTACAAACCCCGCATGTATGTAAGGTGCGGCTACTCCCACCATTTCTGAATGAATTCTCAGAGACAGCCACTTCCCCGATATCCAGTGTAGATATGGTTGAAGTACAGCGTTTTCCTCAAGCGAGGATTCGCTCATGTCTACTACTACTTTTGGGACTTCATAATTTTTGACATCCCCTGGTATGATTGACATAGTGGTGGAGAAAATCTGTTGTCTTTCTCTTTCGACTTTAGACATCTCTTCTTCACCTGATGCCAGAATTGATAGCTTAAACTCCAGGTCTTTGATATACTCAACTGTCTTCTTTGCGAAATACTCAACTTGGCGCTTGTCATCATTTTTGATGCCGCCCAGGAGTCCTCCGCAGACTACAGACGCATCCCAACTTAGGGATTCATCCTCGAATGAGTCTTGATCAAAAAACCAGGATCCTCCTAGATCCTCTTGGGTTGCCCCAACATGGCCTTTGCCATCGTGACTCCTGTCACCGTGAACATTCTCACCAGACTCTTTAACCAAGTCTTTTTCAGGAATTGCTTCCTCAAGGTTCTCCTTCTTTTCCAGAGTTCCTTCCAATGCTGCGTAAGCACTTCCAAAGTCGAAGTATTGCTCACACTCCATCGCAGCCGCTTCCTCAGGTTCTACCCTTGATTCAGGGTTTACTTCTTGGACTGGCTCGCCAATTAAGGCCTTAAACTTAGCCTCTTCCTCAGCATACTGTATTTCCATCCTCTCTTTCTGTTCCTCCTTGCTTTGTAACAAAGCCTTATAGGATTTCACAGCTTGATTAATGGAAATTTTCTGCTCTTTGGCCAAGTGGTTTCGGCAGTAATCGAACTGCTCCATGGTCAACGGAGACCACCAGGGTTCTTCAACCTTATCGTCCTTCTTAGGACCTTCTTCTACAGAATCATCCCTCTTGGGACTAGAAGACCAAAGCCTCTTGGCTTTCCTCTTCTTCCTGGCCTTCTCCTCGGACTCAGCTTTTGCCTTGTCTTTCAGATCTGCCATTTTTACATTTCTTCCGGAGTTTTCCTCCTTCGAATCTGTCATCTTCTTTTGAAGATCTTTCTTCACATCTCTTTCAGAGTTGGTGTTACCCTTCTCCTTCAGATCTGTCTTCCCCTCCTGGGAAAATTTTGCTTTCTCCTTAGGATTGGTTATTACCTTTCCCTTAGATCCAGCCATCCCCTTCTGGGATTCTTTCGCCTTTCCCTTAGATCTGGCCTCAGCCTCCTTGGGATTAGCCATCTCCTTCTGGAGATCTGGTTTCGCCTTACTCTCGGAGTCAGCTTTTGCTTTCTCCTTAAGTTCAGCCTTCCCCTTCTGGGAATCCGCAGGTTTTAGCTTCTTGGGACATTCGTAAGAACGATGTCCTAGTTGCTTACACTGCCAGCAGACAACTGCTGCATTCGTTCCTGAAATGGAACCAGCATCACTATGCTCACTATCTCCCTTGTTAGGACATACCTTCCGGGAGTGTCCTTCCTTCTTGCATCCCCAGCATATCTTTCTCTTTGCAGCAGGATCCATCTGCAGAGTTTTTAAAAAGAGAGGTGTTTGCAAGTTCTCTAGAGAGAGAGACAGCTATTATGTTGTGGTCGGACCGAATGTATTCGACCTCATATTTATAATAGCTTAACCATTCCTGCAGCCTTAAGAGTCTAGTTTGCCTAGCTTCCTTAAGGTTCAGACTCATAAACCTTTTAACATAGGTTGAGTCAGAGCGCACTAAAAATTCTTTTGGTGCCAAAAAGATAAAGAAAGCCTTTATTCCATATTTTAAGGCTAACACTTCTTTTTCATGTATCGGGTACCGTAACTCGCTCTCCTTGAAGCTTCCTGACCAGTATTTGCACACCGGTTCTGGTTTGCGTCCTTTAATTTTAAGGACTGCTCCCCAATATCCTTCAGAAGCATCAACTTCCAAGACCAACTCATCTTTGCAGATGGTAAAGCGAGTTGTGGCAAATTTTTCACCTTCGCCTTGATCCTTCTGATAGATTGAGTGTCTTCATCTTCCCATATCCAAGGATTAGTAGAAGAAGTTTTCTTCGAAATCCTACTTAGATCTCGGGAAAGATCTTTCACAAACTTTCTTGCATAGTTAGCACATCCACAAAATCTTTGGACCTGCTTTCTATCCTCAAGTCTGTCAGGAAAATTAATTATTTTCTCGGCAATATGATTTTGCAGTTTAATTTTACCCTGCTCAATTTCCATGCCTAAGAAGTTAACTAACTCCTTAAACCATTCTATCTTCTTCTCAGATAGAATCATACCTTCCCGTCGGAAGATATCAGTCACCTTATCTAGGTGCCTCATGTGGTCGTCCTCAGTCTGACTGTAGACTAACACATCGTCAATATAGACCGCACAAAATTTTTGGATCTGCTTGAAAGCATTATCCATTTTGCGCTGAAATACGCCTGGAGCATTCTTCAGGCCAAACGGCATTACCAACCATTCAAACATTCCTTGCGGAGCATTGAAGGCAGTTAGAGGAACCGATTCTTCCTCCATCTTGACTTGCCAGTATCCACTTTTCAAGTCAAACTTAGAGAAGAACTTTGGTTAGCTCAGACTTACCCTATCAATTAAATCTCCCGCAGTGAGAATCTTATAGCCATCGTCCTTTGTAGCTTTGTTAAGCTGACGATAGTCTATAACCATTCGTGCTTTACCTCGCACCTGCTCGGCATGATTAATAACCATAAAGGCAGGACTAGAATGTGGACTATAACTGTCCCTAATCAAGCCTTTTCCAAGCAACTCAGGAATTTGTTTGTCAAATACCTCAACCATTTCTGCCGACGTAATGTTTCTGGCTCTTATAATGGTTCCGGGATCTTTTAATTCGAGTCTAGCCCTAAGGCCATTCCGACTCCACAGTTTTAATGGATCTTCACTAAAATTGTCGGCAAGCTTTACCAGGAACTTATCCCATTTTGTTCCGGTTAACTGTACAGCCATACACACTTCTTGTCTTGGGAACAAGTCGTCATACCAGTTAGAACTCCTGGTATTCGTTGGTGAAAACAGGGTTTGTTCCCATAAATCGTTCTCATCCAACTGTATATCACCACGTTGAGCTCGCACTCTGAAAGCTCTTTCACATGGGATATCGCCACAATATTCTGTCCGCTTTACCGGATAAAAGCCAAATTTTAACCGCAGTCTTGGCTCTTGTAGAATACTTATCTTTACACCACCAATGGAAACATCGTTTTCATTCTGCACAAAAGGAAGGTTTTCCTTCTGACCCTTCAAAAAGGCGTTACCAATAATGATATCGGCCTCTAGTAAAGGATGTGCAAGAATCTCTTTAATGATGAATTTTTGTCCACCAATAAAGATAGGCACGTTACTTGCCTTATGGCCAACCATTGTGGCCATACCATCGACGTTAACCACGTGGATGGGTTTCTGCAGTGGTTCCCACCACTCATTTGGCAGAGCATTGAGTCTAGCACAGGTTATGCTACACCCAGTGTCTATCAAAGTATCTAGAGAATACTCATAGTATCCAGGAAATTTGAAAGTTAGAGCCACATATGTGCTCATGTCTTCCTTCCTAACATTAAACCCAATATTCTCAGGAACCTTTTGGGATGGTTCTATCATCCTCCAGATATCGTCTATTGGTATAGACCTTTGCTTGGCTATTTGTTCAATAACCTTACAAACTTCAGGAATCTTGGATAATGAGTATTCCATACTGGTAACCCTTAGCATCCTTATAGATTCCTCTCTCGTCTGATCTACCGGGTCTTCATAGACTGGTAGTGATACCTGTCAATATCCCACGATTCTACCCGTATGTTGTGACGGGGTCCTTGAATCTGTAGACCTTCGAGACATTTCTTCTATTAGTGGTGGAGCAGATGCTTCTGCTGGTCTGGACACAATTATGTCCTCTCCCACATCACTAACTCTAGAAGAAACTTCAGAGAACGAATGACTTCTAGGTTCTCTCAGGAGTGGCGTCCTCATAGGCTGATGCCTATCAGCTCTAAAACTTTCTCTAGACGGTTCTCCCAACATTAAAGTAATTTCATTACCTCTCTGTCGGATATTAGCCGCACTAATCGGTCTTGAGCTATTACCAGGTTGAGTCATAACCCAATTTCTTGGCCAGGTTAACTCTAATGGGTTTACCTCACGCCTGTGAAATTGTTGGTAGTTATTATGACCTTCCTCGAACAACTCAGTAAGTCTTGAGATGTTCCTCACACCTGGACTAGTGGTATTTACCAATCGGTAAATCACTCTAGTGTGATACGCCAAAAACTTGGCCTGGGAATTCATTCTATCCATATTCATCGATTTGATTCTTAAGGTCAATGAATTTCCCAAACAGCGATCGTTCAGGGCCATCATGAAATTTGGATGGATCTGGAACCATACAGGGCCATGTGCTAAGTTGGCCTGTATTCCTGATATCAGCTGATCTCTAAACTCTCGCCAACGTTTATCGATCACTGCTGCTACCACAGGACTATCCGCTGGTAAATGAAACAGCGGAATTAATCCTACTTGGATCAATCCAATGTGTATATAGTTATATACTCCTCTTGCACGTTGCATGGTCTCCCTAATGCGTTGTACATTGAGTGATGGGATATCCAATGTCTCAAGTTCCGTACTTGTAACTTGAGCCGTTGCTTCTGTTTGTGAGATGTCTATTATCGATCTAAAATTAAATCTCGATACATTATAGACTTCCCTCACATTAACATTAGGCAGCCTCCATTCCAGCACTGACTGGGACGGATCCTCGTACTAGTGGGATTCCTCTAGTACCTGATTCGATGCTTCCAACGGAACCATCTCATCACCATCTTCGTTTTGCACTGCTCTCATCATGAACAGATGTATTTTCCAAAGATCAGAATCTTCTTCCGAGTCTGTATCATAATCAGATACAACCTCATAGATAGATTCTACTTCCGAGTCTAAGTCGGAAATCTCTTGCTCATCTATGGGTTCATAGGCAAGGACTTCTTCTTCTTTACTCCTGTCATCTAGGAAGACCATACGGAGTCTTTCTCTCCTTTGGTTCTTCTTCGGACAACTGTCCGCTTTGTGGTCTTTTGAACCACAAAACCAACAGCAATTACAGCTGCTCAACGGTTTCCCCTTTGGACACTTAGGCTCTCTGCCATGCTTACGCTTGAAGGCATCGATCCTATATTTGTCTTTTATGTTATCCCGTCTCCTTACAAACCTTCTGGGTTTGTAAGCAGAACCTCCTTTTTGCTTACTCTGGAAGTCCATCTTGGGCCAAACTTTCCTTTTGTTGTACCCAACAAACTTCCTCTTACGAGGAAAGTTCCTTCTCTTCAAGAAGTCCCCTGGAGTACTGCGAGTATCGCATCCGTATCTCCCAGGCACATACTCTATCTGAGAACAACAGCTCTTGTTCAGGTAAGGTAGCTTCTTAGCTGCCTCTTTCACCTGGAGCTCAGTACATGCTTTACGCATAGCGTACTTTACCGCCTGAATTTTTCCTCCGAGTCCAGAGACAATCTTCTCTTCACTCAAAAGTAATTCATAGGCCTTTTGCGCAACTTCCGGCCAAGGTTCGGGAAAGTTTTGCAAAAAAGGTTCCCAATATGAACTGTTGAGAGACTACGTCCAGATTATAATAATACTTCTGGAATTCACATACGTAGCTATCAAACAAGCACATATCGCAGATTTGTAGTTTAACCAGAGCGGTCAATGACTGCTCTTTTTCCACAGTCTCAGTGGATAACAAAAACCACATAACTCCCGTTTTAATGCGTCAGCTATAATTGCTAACACACCATCAACGGTCAGTGCCTGATCTATCTTTTCTTTGATGTCAGTGTGAGCCACCAAAGATTTTCAGTATTTTTGCGCCGTCCCCATGAGGGCTGCCACACATAATTCATAGACCGATCCTGGGGATAATATTCCTGCGGACGCAGTCATTCGAATTAGTGATAACCACTCATCTATCTTTTCAGATACGTGTTTTTCACAATCTATGTCTAGGAAAGCACCAGGGGTAATTATAGGCTTCAAAACATTATCTCTAAGGACAAACTCTTGTTTAGTCCTGTGTGGATAATCAGGCCTGTAAATTTCCCTCTTCGCAGTTACCAATTCATTAAACATTCTATTGTCTAGATGAACTGGAATGTCTTCTGCCAGACCTAAGGCTTTCCTTAAGTCTTTTGCCAACTCCCCACTTTGGGAGTTCAAGTTTGCACTTCGCTTTTGTGAGTCTAAAATGAAAGGAGCTACCGACTCCTTATACATTTCATCCACACTCTTGCCTTGATTCTGTCTGGAATTTCTTCCTCCCAGATTCAATCTTTCGACTGGATTTCCTGTTGTATTTTCCAGTCCAGAGGTAGCCTCGGCTTCAGGCCTTTTTAAACCTCTTTCTCTTTCCAGAGCGTCTAGTATGTTATTAACATAAGAGCCTACTTCCCTTGCCATTTGGTTTCGGCTTTCTAGACTTTCTGTACTCCCCTGAATAGTTAGCTGAGTTAACACATCATTTATACTCTTGCTAATTCCAAAAGGAGACAATCTAGACTCCGGAACGAACTCCAATCGTGATGGAGTCCCGGAAGGATTTCCCGAAGATTTTCCTTCTCCAGCCATTCTGAGAAATCAACTTAAAACTTTTATGGATATTTTTGAAAAAGGGTAAACGCTTAGGTTATCTGAGGATATTATCTAAACCCTAGGATAAATTAAAAGATTTGTAACTTTGGGATATTTTGGATAAAGTGGCCTTTTATTTTTTTTAATCTACAGTGGCGTGGGAAACTTCAAATTGACTTTTCCTCCGATACTTTTCTTTTCTACTGGAATCATGTGTAGTCATGGGACAATGTTATTCCAAAAGCTTGTTACATGTGGCCACACCAACGGCCGCAGATAAGTGCCAAGCAGCATGAAGGTACGGTGTCCTTGGAAACATATCATCCGCTATAAACAGCGCTCCCCCAAGCAAAGACGACACTTTATGCATATTATAAGCCATCCTCAGCCCTGGGTCTTCCAAAGCCTTTTTGGCAAATGATACCTGCCATTTGAAAGTAGAATAGCCGTATGAGAAGATGAGATCAAAACTCAAGATACAAGGAGGAACTTCTTAGTCTACTACATCAAAGTAAAGGAAGATGTCAGTATGAACTAGTGCTTAGTCTACTTCGATAACCCAGACAAGAAGGACCAGTACCAGGTTCAACCTGTATCCAGGATCAAAATGATCACACTACTAGCTTCAGTATGTGATGTCCATATGATTTTGACTCCTACTGAACTAGGTTCATTGAGAGTAAGGTGTAAATAAGAGAGGGACAATTCAATATCAAAAATACAACTGTCATTGGTCCACAACTCTAACTCCTGCAGTCAGACTCATGAACTCTGCTTTGGCCTGGTGCATGAAGAAACAAATTCATGATTGCACCGGCCTCTTGAAATAACAAGACATTGTAGCAACAGCGGAATCGACGTCGATTCTCATTTAGACACTGCAGATACAGGATATATTAGCATCAGCATTTAGACAGTGCAGATTCAAGATGTTAGCACCACCCATGAGTAAAGGGAGGATAAACTTATGTCCATGCATTCTTATCTTTATGACTAATTGAAAAGAGGTTTCTGGACTTTGAACTTGTAACAGGATTTCTTAGTGTATTAACTAATACTCCATGGATATGGATACGAGAGACCGAAGTAGTTATAGCATGAAATTGACAAATCAGTAATACTGAACAGAAAAATGTTCAAAATAAGACAGCCATGTCAGCATTTAGGAGCTAAAATATGTTCAGCAACTTAAC